>JAVSCE010007629.1:0-24447 GCA_032199065.1 Smutsia gigantea
ACACCCCAAAAATATATTCAGGGATGGGAGAAATGTACACAGTATACTCCTTTGAGGACAAATGTACTACCCTCAATGGGATTTTGGATTTTTTTCACTTTATTTGCCTTACCCCCATAGCCATCTATCAAAGCAGGGGTCCTAGGAAAATGCTAAGCACTGCCATAAATCAGAGAACATTCAGCACCAGTGTCCACCAGCACCAGGACACATTCTACATTCATGGGGGACCATTGAATTTCTAATTCTACGTGTGGCCTCCAGTCCCCACCACACCTCCCCAATGTGGGGGCCTTGACCACCTCAGTCAAACCACAATGCCAACCATCCTCCTGTAGGGGCAGGTATCCAGGAGGAGCTTGAGTACTTCCCTCAAGGAAGTCCTGCTGGGACACAGGGCATACATGGGCTTTGTCTCTGGCTTCCATGTTTTTGACCTCAGCAGCTTGAACTGCTGCTCTGGCTTTCATAGGTGACATAGTTCTAAAAAGATCCTATTGGCTTGCCCATCAAGTTAAATAGTTCCCTATCTCTCAGAGGGCTAATTCCACAGCTTCTGGTGTCTCCTCACTTCCCCAATACTAGGGAGGGGCCCAATCATCTAGAAGGTGCTTTACCCTAGACTGGTTCCCCCCTATGGGCTCTGTGAGTGGAAGCCCCATGGGTGGGGAGTTCCTGGGTGTATCTGCACCATCCACAGGGTTTTCCCCACCCACACCAGCCACCAGGGGACCCCACCACCAGGGAGGTTTCTGGGTATCTCCCCACCATCTCTAGGAGCAGCCTTTCCAACCATCACACCCATGAAGACAGATTTCTTGTTCAGAGGTCCTAACGACTACCACCCCATGTAACTCCAGGTGGAAAATATGTTCCTAGCTTGGGGAAAATAAATCTGTGAAGCCAAAATCAGTCAAGGGGGGAAAACCTTTATGTGGATGCCTGGCCTCATTCATCTCTTTCTCTCTGGCTACTGCTCTCTCTCACCCATTTCTTTCCTAACCCAGTACACAGTTGCCTCTCCACCGATCCTTTATAAACACTTATTGATATGGAGATGTACTAAGGTCAGGCAAGAGATTCTGGAAATACTGTAGTTTTACCCAGAAGGTGTATAGTAATTGTCTTGGAATCATTTTATTTACAGAGAAAGGCCTTTACTTATTTGTGAGGCCCCAAAATGCAACTTTTGGCTGACTTAGAATTTGGACCATTACTAGCTTATAATATTTTTGTGCCATGGCCACATTTTCAGTCTGGTAAAGACTATGGATCCCATTTAAGAATAATATTTTTAAATACATAACATTACAAAATGAACCAATTATATTAAAATATATTTACAAGGTATTTCAAAATGCACAGAAAAGCAATACATGTGCTCCCTTTGTAATATTTACCATCAACTACTATTAGTACTATAGTTTTAAAATAGTGATTAATACAAATGATACTGTGAGATAACTAGAATAATTGTAGATGATTTAAAAAATACATAATTCCTAAAATACATTTTGAGGGACAAGAAAAATTTATATCCCCAATAAGGCACAGTGAATGCAGGACAAAACCAAGTGCAATATTGTCCAGCACAGTCTCCACTAAGATTGATAGCTTAGTGATGTTTGGCATAGAATGGGAAAGCATAACTTCATCTATGGTAATGTTCAATAGTTATCTGTTCAATGAATGAGTAAAGAAATGTGAGCATACTCAGATTATTACATATTCACATTTGTACATGACTTTAATATATCCTATTAGAATTTTCATGTAAATGTATCAAGAATACTGTTTCTTAGTAAGCTCTTCATTATTCCAACCAATCTCCTTAGTTGAAATCAAATTCTGAGATTTTCAAGAAACAATGTTTTAATGAAACATTACATCACAACCTCAACACTGAGTACTCCCTGAATTCAGAATGCATAGAAATATTTAATTGGTGGAAGAAATATAGGTCTATTTGCTTGAGAGACAGTTATCTTGCCTAAAGGCACTTACACAAAGGTTATAGAGAATCTGGACAGACAAATTTGATACAAGTAAAATGAGTTTTAGTCAAAGAAAAAGAACTGTGCTTCCCAATTTGTCCTTTGACTTTGTTTCCATCCTTCCACAGGTTATATGATAAAGCCATGGAAAGAAAACAATGCCAGAAAAGATGTATATTAAATCTCTAAAACAACATTATAATTTAGTCTAGTAATGTCTTAAGAATCCAAGTGAACAATATCAGAAGTGATGATTGGCAAACCAAAGAAACCTGAGGAAGAGAGACACAAGTCTGGAGCATTCTAGGATCACTGTGAACTTGATGAATGTGCAGACTTTTTCCTACCCACTCTATTCCTACCCCTGGCATTTGTTAGGCACCACTCCATAACAGAATAGATGCCTTGTATTGTCAACATCAGGAACAACAGAGGAAGATGCTGCCCAGTGAAAGAACAGCTGAAAGCACAAGTACATATGAGACAGCCTTATCAGAAAGAATTTGAGGCTGCAGTTCCCAAAACCTATGCATAGGGGCTGAGCCTGAGAGAATATTATTTACAACTTTTCCTGACTTATTAATTCCCCAAGGCAATATAAATTAGCAAAACACTTATATTCTGACATGCGGATGAGGCATTTCAGCCAAGGCTGGTATCGATATCTACAAATCTGCCTGAATTAATTCAGTATTAAAAATATTGCTTTTAGTCAAGGAGGCTGGCTCAAGATGGCAGCATAGGAAGATCCTGAACTCACCTCCTCCCATAGACATAAAAAATCTACAACTACGTATGGAATAATTTCCTCTGAAAAAGTCCTGGAAACTAGATGAACAATGTATCCACAACAAAGGATGAAAGGACCACATCAAGATGGGTAAGAGAGGCAGAGACGTGCTTTCACCAAAACCCCACCCCCAGTGTGGTGACCCTCAGTCAGAGGGGTCTCAAAAATATGGAAGAATGTTTCCCCGAGGAGTGAGGCGTTTGTTCCCCACATCAGGTACTCCAAAGCTTGAATCGTGCACCAGAGAAAAGAGCACTCAGAATTTAATCCAGCAGGGATTATGTCCAGATAACCATAGAACGGTAAAGGAAAGAGAAGGTGCTTTTCAAGGGTTTGTGTTCAAAATCACTCACCCTGGGATCCAGCACAAAAATAGTAATTTGAAAAGCACCTAGAACATATGTGAAGGAGATCCAGTTACTAATTTTAAAGTAACTGCTAGACAGCCAAGAATGTTTTAGGACTCTCTCCAGAAACAGAAGTGCAGGCAGGTGCCATTTTTGCATTTTCATTCTACATTGCTAATTCCCACACTGGTAGGCACCATTTTGACAATCTACACCTAACATGCTGGCACAGGTTGGGTGTGCCCTGCAGGAACACCAGAGCCAGCCAGAGGAGTGCCCCAGCCCCCTGCCTCAGCTGGTGGGGGCATGTAGCTGTGGGATTCCCCTTGAAGGCCTGGCTCTGGTGGCCAGAGAAGATTGGGCCTCTGGACCTCACAGGTCAACTCCCATACGTGGCCACTCCTTTAAGATGGAGAAGTAGCTATTTCATCTAATACTTAGAAACAGATAATCAGGCAAAATGAGGAGACAAAGGAAAATGTTCCAAACAAAAAAACCAGACAAAAACTCAGAAAAAGACTTTAATGAAATGGAGATAACTACCTGATAAAAAGTTCAAAGTAATGGTCATTAAAATGCTCACTGAACTCAGGAAATGAAATGGTACAAACTTCAAATTATAAAATAAATTAGTCATGGGGATGAAAGTACAGCATAGAGAATAATAGTCACTAATACTGTAATAGCTTTGGCTTTGTTTTTTTTTAAATTGAGGTACGTACAATAAACACAAAAATCTTAGTGTACAGTTGATGACTTTTGACATGTGTGTACAATCATGTGACCATCACCCAAATCAAGATATCAAACATTCTCACTAATTTTTCCCCCTTCACTTATTTCACTGATACCCCACCCTCCTATTCTATTGTTTATGAGTCTTTGTTCATTTGTTTTGTTTTTTATAGTCCACATATAAGTAAAATCACATGGCATTTGTCTTTCTCTGACTTATTTTACTTAGCATAATACCCTCTAAGTCCATCCATATTGTCTCAAACAATGAGACTTCTTTTTTTCTATGGCTGAGGAATATTCCACGGTGTATATGTACCACTTTTTCTTTATCCATTCATCTTCTATATGTTGGCTTTTGTACACAATGCTGTGATAAACATAGGAGTGCATACATCTTTTTGAATTGGTGATTTTGTGTTCTTTGGGTAAATTCCCAGAAATGGAATTGGGTTGCATGCTCACTTCTATCTGCAGTTTTCTGAAAAACCTCTATACTGCTTTCCATAATGGCTGAACAAATTACAGTTCCACCAGCAGTGCATGAGGGTATGTGAACACAAAAAGTACACAAATATATGTGCAAAACTGGGGTATCACACTCCTTGATTTCATACTATATTACAAACTACAGTAATCAAATGGTATGATAATGGCACAAGAGTAGATAAATAGGCTGATGGAACAGAACAGAGAGCCCAGAAATAAACCCATATCCACATGGTCAATTCATGCAGCACATATATCTGCTTTTCTCCATATCCTCATCATTTCTACTTTTTGCCTTGTTGATATTAACTACTTTGACTGGTGTGAAGTGATATTACATTTCCCTAATGATTAGTGATTTGGAACATATTTTCATGCACCTGTTGACTTTCTGTAAGTGTCCTTTGGAAAAATGCCCAATCAGGTCCTTTGCCAATTTTTAAATTAGATTATTTGTTTTTTGGTGTTGAATTGTATGAATTCTTTATATATTTTGGCTATTAGCCCCATGTTGAGTATATAGTTGGCAGATATCTTCTCCCTTTCAATAGGTTGCCTTTTCATTGTTGATGGTTTACTTTGCTTTGCAGAGCTTTTTAGTTTGATTGTAGTACTCCTTGTTTATTTTTGCTTTTGTTTCCCTTGCTTCGTGAGGTGTATCCAGAAAAAAATTGGTAAGGATGATATCCAAGAGGATACTTCCTATGTTTTTTTCTAGGAGTTTTATGGTTTCAGGTCTTACATTTAGATATTTAAACCATTTTGAGTTTATTTTTTGTATGGTATAAGACAGTGATCCAGTTTCACTTTTCCATGTAGCTATCCAGTTTTCCCAACACCATTTTTTGAAGAGATGTTCTTTTCCCCATTATATATTCTTGTCTCCTTTGTCCTATATGAATTGACCATGTAGGCATGGGTTTATATCTAGGCTCTTCACATACAAATTTTAGGATTATTTGCTCTAGTTCTGCAAAAAATGCCATTAGAATTTTGATAAAGATTACTTTGAATCTGTAGATTGCTTTGGATAGTATGGCCATTTTAACAATATCAATTATTCCTGTCCATGAGCATGGACTATCTTTTCATTTATTTATGTGTTCTTCAATTTTTTTCAGCACTGTCTCATAGTTTCAAAGTCCAGTTCTTTCACTTCCTTGGTTAGACTTATTCCTAGGTATTTTATAATGTTGTAATATCTTTGTATGTTGACAAATGGTAACTACATTTGTCATAGGGAGCATTTATTAATGTATATAATTGTCAAATCACTACACTGTATACCTGAAACAAATATAATATTGTATATGAACTATATTTCAATAAAAAACTTACTCCAAAGTTTGTAAGAATTATATATAAAAAACTAAATAAATAAATACAAATTTTAAAACCATTCTTAGCTCACAGTTTGTACAGAAAGAGGCAGTGGACTGGATATGGCTTGTGAGCCATAGCATGCTGACTTCTGATATAAAGCACATCTGTAACTATTAGAAAGTTACAAACTATTTTGAACATGAAAACGCAAATCTGATATTTATGAATATTGTGCCATTTTTCCATCATGAATCTTCATTTTCGTTATTTAAAATACTTTTCCCTTTACATTTTTTCTTTCCTTCTATCTTTCTTTCTTTCTTTCTTTCTTTCTTTCTTTCTTTCTTTCTTTCTTTCTTTCTTTCTTTCTTTCTTTCTTTCTTTCTTTCTTTCTTTTCTTCTGTTTGTGCTAAGACATAGTAGTATTAGCATCTGTATCACCATTTAAAAACATTTCTCTCTATTGAAATTATATCAACACTAGCAAGCTAATTAATTTTGTGGAACTATTAACAGGTGCATATCAATGTGCATTTAATAAGTGGGACTTATTTGTAGTATGATTAGATATATTAAGGCTGTCAAGTCATATGAAGCCAACCCAAAGAGGAACCAGGCTAATCTAGATTTTTCTGTGTGTATTTTTCTCGTTATCCTTGTATATATCTTGTTGTTTTTGGTGGTGATAAAATGCCTTTCACCTCTAATTGCCTAGCTACTTATCTAACAACAAATGTATATTTTAATCTCATGACTGTTTATGTAGTAATAGAAATTTATTTTCCTGTGTTGACCTTTAATATAGTCAAAATTATCCTACACATTGGCCCTGAGCTTTACAATCTTTCCAGAAAAAAAATTAGGCACTTGAATTTTTCTTTAGAACAATTTAGCTTTACATTTACAGACAAATTAATCTACATTAGCACATACAGGGAGAGAAGAAAGTAAGGTCAGGGAAGCCAAAATCAAAACATGACTCAAAAAGAAAAATACCCTATCTTTTCCCTATTCCTTACCTTATTAGTGTAGAATCAATTGCAAAATTAACGGAATTAACAAACATCCAAAGAACTCCCAAATCTTAGCTGACAGCAAGTTACTTCCAGAGATACTGTAGAACTCTCCTAAAAGCATTGGATAGCAAATTATTCAGTGGCAGACACTATTACTCATAATAACTATGAAAACTTGTAATTGCTTTGAAAGGCAATGGATGTAATTGAATAAAAGTTTCAATAGCTCTTATCTCATTTTCTATGAGAAAACTCCCAGAGTTTTCTCTCTAGGGACAAAGGGTAGGAGTTTCTTAAGAAGATTGTGGATTCAGGCAAGAATCCCTACATGTAGGTATAAGTGCAGGTAATTCTCTGTGTGGAGCACACTTGAATGAAAAAAAGAAGTAATGGAAGAAGCACTGGTATGCCAACAAGATATACATTGAAGAAATACAGCAAAGTGGCAACTGTATTGTAACTAGTAATTGGAATGCTAGCAGTCTTTCGACTCTGACTTATCAGTCAATTTTCTGGGTGTTGTGTCTTTGATAAATTAAAATTTGTTCACTAGAACCCCAAGGTGTCCAGTGATGAACCAAGATTCAACAAAAGACAGCAAGCAAATTGAAATAGAGAATTTATTATTTCCAGATTCTGGAGGAAGAACACAGCATGCCTTGAAAGGCCACATTTGAGGGGAGGGCAAGTCAGGGTGCAGGTATCTAGGGCAATCAGACCTAGGGCTTGTACCTTTTTAGGGTCCAAGGGTAGAGTACTTTGGAGTTCCCAGGCTAAGCCCATATTGGTCAATACAAACCAAAAAGAGAAGGGGTTTTAATATGCTCCAAGGGAGTCTTATCTAAGATGCACCCAAGGGGAAGTCCCTAGGGAGGCAGGAAAGACTGTTTATCATAGCGCTATTGGGGAAGTCATAACAGGAGCTTACATTTGCTTGTGACTTTGTGGGATGTTATCTGGAGCATGTGCTTGTATGAGGGGTTTAGGGGTCAAGGGCAGACTGTCACAAGATATGCTACTTTTGCATGCAGATTTTGTTAGAGCCGAAAATAATCAAGGTCCAAAAGACAGAAAGAAACTTTGACCTTCCTCCTAACTGCATAAACAGAATTTAGATAGAGGGCCTGCTTTAAGAGAGCTATTACCACAGATAACTACATTGTAATGTGAATTCACATGGTAGACAAGGAGGAATGAGGCAGTCTGTAAAATTCCTCTCTGTGTCCAATTATTTCTGTGTGGCTCAGCAAACATTTGCTTACCAACCATTTATGCTTTCAGTCCTGGGAGTTGCTTCTCTTTTCATTTTTCTAATGTTTTTATTATGGTATCATTAATATACAATCACATGAGCAATATTGTGGTTACAACATTCCCCCCATTATCAAGTCCCTACCACATACCCAATTACAGTCACTGTCCATTAGCATAGTAAGATGCTATGGGGTCACTACTTATCTTCTCTGTGTTATACTGCCTTCTCCGTGCCCCGACCTACATTATGTGTGCTAATCATAAGGCCCCTTAATCCCCTTATCCCTCCCTTCACACCCACCATCCCCAGTCCTTTTCCCTTTGGTAACTGTTAGTCCATTCTTGGGTTTTGTGAGTCTGCTGTTGTTTTGTTCCTTCAGTTTGGGCTTCATTGTTATACTCCACAGATGAACAAAATCATTTGGTACTTGTCTTTCTCCACCTGGCTTATTTCACAAAGCATAATACCCTCTAGCCCATCCATGTTGTTGCAAAAGGTAGGATTTGTTTTCTTTTTATAGCTGAATAATATTCCATTGTGTATATGTACCACATCTTCTTTATCCATTCATCTACTGTTGGACACTTAGGTTGCTTCCATTTCTTAGCTATTGTAAATAGTGCTGCAATAAACATAGGGGGTGAATATGTCTTTTTGAATCTGTGAACTAGTTTTCTTTGGGTAAATTCGTAGGAGTGGAATTCCTGGGTCAAATGGTATTTCTATTTTGAGTTTTATGAGGAACTTCCATATTGCTTTCCACAATGGTTGAGCTAATTTACATTCCCACCAGCAGTGTAGGAGGGTTCCGTTTCTCTGCATCCTCGCCAGCATTTGTTGTTGCTTGTCTTTTGGATGTTGGCCATCCTAACCGGTGTGAGGTGATATCTCATTGTGGTTCTAATTTGCATTTCCTTGATAATTATCGATGTAGAGCATATTTTCATGTTCCTGTTGGCCATCTGAACTTCTTCTTTGGAGAAGTGTCTCTACATGTCCTCCGCCCATTTTTTAAATGAGTTATTTGCTTTTTGGGTGTTGAGGCATGTGAGTTCTTTATATATTTTGGATGATAACCCCTCATTGGATATGTAATTTACAAATATATTCTCCCATACTCTAGGATGCCTTTTTGTTCTACTGATGGTGTCCTTTGCTGTATAAAAGCTTTTTAGTTTGATGTAGTTGTCCCATTTTTGCTTTTGATTTCCTTGTCGGAATGTGATGTGTCCCTGAGATGTGTTCAGGAAAACTTCCTCATGTTTTATTCAAGAGATTTTTGCCTATTATCTTCTAAGAGTTTTATTATTTCATGAATTACATTCAGTTCTTTGATCCACTCTGAGTTTAATTTTGTGTATGGAGTTAGACAATAATCCAGGTTCATTCTCTTACCTATAGCTCTCCAGTTTTGCCCAAAACAGTTATTGAAGAGGCTGTCAATTCCCCATTGTGTATCCACGGCTACTTTATCATATATTACTTGACCATATATGCTTGGGTTTATATCTAGGCTCTCTATTCTGTTCCATTGATCTTTGGGTCTTTTCCTGTGCTACTACCAAATTGTCTTGATTACTGTGGCTTTGTAGTACAGCTTGAAGTTGCGAAGCATAATATCCCCTGCTTCATTCTTCCTTCTCAGGATTACTTTGGCTAATTGGGTTCTTTTGTGGTTCCATATGAATTTTAGAACTATTTGTTCTAGTTCACTGAAGAATGCTGTCAGTATTTTGATAGGGACTAATCTGAATCTGTAGATTGCTTTAGGTAGGATAGGCATTTTGACAGTAATAATTATTCCTGTCCATGAGAATGGGGGATGTATTTTGATTTATTGGTGTCTTCTTTAATTTCTTTCATGAGTGTCTTGTAGTTTTCAGAGGATAGATCTTTCACCTCTTGGTTAGGTTTATTCCTAGGTATTTTATTCTTTTTGATGCATTGTGAATGGAATTGTTTTCCTAATTTCTCTTTCTCTAGTTCATCATTAGTGTATAGGAATGCAACAGATTTCTGTGTATTGATTTTGTATTCTGCAACTTGGCTGATTTCAGTTATTAATTCCAGCAGTTTTGGAGTGGGTTCTTTGTTTTTTTATGTACAACATCATGTCATCTGAAAACAGTGACAGTTTGACTTCTTCCTTGCCAATCTGGATGCCTTTTACTTCTTTGTGTTGTCTGATTGCTGTGGCTAGGGCATCCAGTAGTATATTGAGTAAAAGTGGGGAGAGTGGACATCCTTGTCTTGTTCCTGATCTTAGAGTAAAACTTTCATGTTGTCACTGTTAAGTGTGATGTTGGCTGTGAGTTTACCATATATGGCCTTTATTATGTTGAGGAACTTGCCCTCTATACCTGTTTTGTTGAGAGATTTTATCATGAATGGATGTTGAATTTTTTCAAGTGCTTTTTCAGCATCTATGGAGATGATCATGTGATTGTTGTCCTTTTTGTTGATGTGGTGGATGATGTTCATGTAATTTGGAATATTGTACCACCCTTGCATCCCTGGAAGAAATTCTACTAGATCATGATGGATGATCTTTCTGATGTATTTTTGAATTTGGTTTGCTAATATTTTGTTGAGTATTTTTGCTGCCATGTTCATCAGGGATATTGGTCTGTAATTTACTTTTTTCATGCTCTCTTTGATCCATTGATTATTTATGAGCATGCTGTTAAGTCTCAATGTATTTGTGGGCTTTTTCCTTTTCTTTGCATAATTTATTTCTAGTTTCATACCTTTTTAGTATGAGAACTTCATTGGTACAATTTGAATCTTTTTGAACTTACTGAGGCTCTTTTTGTGGCCTAGTATATAATCTGTTCTTGAAAATGTTCCATGTTCACTTGAGAAGAATGTGTATCCTGCTGCTTTTGGCTGAAGTGTTCTGTATATGTCTGTTTGGTCCAAGTGTGTTGTTTAGTGTCTCTGTGTCCTTACTTGTTTTCTTTCTGGTTGATCTGTCCTTTGGAGTGTCTGATATGTTGAAATCTCCTAAAATGAATGCATTACATTCTATTTCCCACTTTAATTCTGTTAGTATTTGTTTCACATGTGTAGGTGCTCCTATGTTGGGTGCATAGATATTTATAATGGCTATGTCCTCTTGTTTGCCTGACCCCTTTATCCTTATGTCATTCTTTGTCTCTTTATCATTATGTAATGTTTTTCTTTCTTACTTTCTTTGTTTTGAAGTCCGTTTTGTCTGAAACAAGTACCGCAACTCCTGCTATTTTCTCCCTATTTGTTGCATGAAACATCTTTCTCCATCCCTTCACTTTTTGTCTATGTATATCTTTGTGTTTGAAATGAGTCTCTTGTAGGCAGCACATAGACGGGTCTTGTTTTTTTAATCTATTCAGTGACTGTATGTCTTTTGATTGGTACATTCAGACTATTTACATCAGGGTGATTATCAAAAGGTATGTACTTATTGCTATTACAGGCTTTAGATTCATTGTTACCAAATATTCAAGGATAATTTCTTTACTGTATAAGAGTCTAAATTTACTCACTACATTGTCACAAACACAAAATAAAGGTTCTTTTCTTTTCCCTCCTTTTTCTTCCTTCTCCATTCTTTATATATTATGTATCATTTTCTGTACTCTGTCTATCCCTTGACTGACTTTGGGGGTAGTTGATTTAATTTTGCATTTGCTTAGTAATTAATTGTTCTACTTTCTTACTGTAGTTTTATTTTCTCTGGTGACAGCTGTTAGCCTTAGGAACACTTCCATCTATAGCAGTCCCTCCAAATTACACTGTAGAGATGGTTTGTAGGAGGTAAATTCTCTCAACTTTTGCTTATCTTGAAATTGTTCAATCCCTCCTTCAAATTTAAATGATAATCTTACAGGGTAGAGTATTCTTGGTTTGAAGTCCTTCTACTTCATTGCATTAAACACATCATGCCCCTCCCTTCTTGCCTGTAAGGTCTCTGTTGAGAAGTCTGGTGATCGCCCAATGGGTTTTCCTTTGTATGTTTTCTCTCTCTGGCTGCTTTTAATACTCTGTCATTATATTTGATCTTTGCAGTTTTAATTATAATATGTCTTGGTGTTATCTTCCTTGGGTCCCTTGTCTTCGGAGATCTGTGAACCTCCATGGCCTCAGAGATTATCTTCGTCCCCAGACTGGGGAAGTTTTCATCAATTACCTCCTTAAAGACACTTTCTATCCCTTTTTCTCTCTCCTCTTCTTCTTGTATCCCTATCCCTATAATGAGAATATTGTTCTGTTTGGATTGGTCATACTGTTCTCTCAATATTCTTTTATTCATAGAGATCCTTTTTTCTCTTTGTGCCTCAGCTTCTTTGTATTCATGTTCTCTACTTTTTATTTCATCTATCTTCTCTACTTCATCTAATCTGCTTTTAAATCCCTTCATTGTATGTTTAATTTCAGATACTGTACTCTAATGACTGAATCTCATCCCTGTGTTGTTGATGTTTCTGTACCTCTGTGAGCATGTTTATGATTTTTATTTTGAAATCTCTTTCAGGAAGATTCATGAGTTAAGTTTCACTTTTCCCTTTTTCTGGTGTTCTTGGTGTTTTCGTTTCAACCAGTTTCCTTTGATGATCCATATTTGTATGTGGCAGCCTCTAGTGTCCAGAAGCTCTACTCTCTGGAGCTCCTCAGCCCCTGGAGAGATGCAGTCACAGGCGAGCAGCGCTGGTGCCTTTCAGAAGGCAAGATCTCTTTCCTTCTTCCTGGCTGCCATGCTTGTCTCCATTCCTAGGGCCAGTCGGCTGAACAAGCAGGGAGAAGCCTCTATGCTATGCACTTGTAGCTGCCATAGGTGGGGCCACCCTCTGTCTAGCCTGGTGCAATGGCTGTAGCAGCTGATTTGCGAGACGGTGCTGGCCATGAGGAAGGAGCAGCAAGCTGCATATCATGGTGGGGGGCCTCATAGCTGCGTTGCCAACCAGGGGGATGCAGTGCCTGAAGCTCCTGAAAGTTCCCAACCTACTGTGTTGAATGTGCAGGACAATTTTGTCCACCTGTCCTTTCTCCTGAGTAGCAAGTTCTATGTAATCCTTTTCCCTTTAGCAACCCTCTTGGTATTAGGAAGTCTTTCTGACTGCCCTCTTTTCTTTTGTCCCAGATCAGCCAGATGTAGATCCCTGTTCCCCACAAGCAGCTTGAATCTCAGTCTCTCTAAGTATTCTACCTGTCTTAGATTTCCAACCCCTCTAATCTCCAGAGCTCCATGTAATCTGGGTTTGTGCTCTCAGAGCAGATCTCCAGAGCTGGGTATTCTGCAGTCCTAGGCCCCCATCCCCTCCCTGCTGCATTTCTCTTCCTCCCTCTGGTGAGCTGGGGTGGGAAAGGGCTTATATCCCATCAGATCATGGCTTTGATACTTTACCCTTTTCCATGAGGTCTGCTCTTTTTCCCAGGTGTAGGCAATCTGCCACAGCTTTATTTCCTGCTGCTCTTTCAGGATTAGTTATATTTGTTATATTTTCATATTATATGTGGTTTGGGGATGAGGACTCTGTCCCACCTCTCATGCTGCCATCTTTAAGCCAATCTCCAATTTAAATATTTTTAAATGCTTTCTTTCAATTTTTGTGCTTGGCTTCCAGCTGATAATAGTGAATAAGCACTGGCTTACAAACAAAACTTGAAGTAGAACTTCTTGAGAGTACTCAGCAATAGAACCCATCACCAATTTAAGGAGGGGCTTTGTCATAGTGATGCTTTGGGTGAACTTAGAATAATATCCAATGATCAAAAAGCAGGTTAACAAATATTTTTCAGTATTTTAAAAATTACTTTAACTATGGTCTTCTGCCTGGTAAATACATGAGTAAAAAAGTAATTTTGACTCACTGGAGAGAATTAGAATACTCTGGATCAATTAAAATATTTTAATTTTAATCACTGTATTATGGACTTTTAATTAATTAATTGAGTCAGGGCTTCTTATACAATTAACCCTGACAATAGAAGAGATAGTGAAATTCCAATTCATGAAACCACTATCTATTTTTCCTTGTTTTCTTTGTTATGGATATTAGTGGTCACTTTCTAATTATTGAAAATATAATTTAAAAGAGTGGATGAAAATCAGGATCATTTAACAATGTTGGTTGAATTCATGACAGTATCAGATTAACTGCAAAGAGGAGGCTATTGATTATGTAGTAATTAGTAATTAAAGAAATCGAAGCAATTGAATGATGAAATGATTGATTCCATGGTTGTTGTGTAGTGACAATGATCTAAGATGCAAAGCAAAAATGGGAGTATCAAAATACATTTCACATCCTTCTGGAAGAAATAATGAAATCTGGTGATTTTTTTTTCTTTTTGTCCATATGTTCAGTTATTTTGCATGACATTTCAGGGCGAAATTATCAGTCCAGTCTTAAATACATATCCATTTTGATGATATAAATAATTGACTATAGATTATCAGAATTGAACAAAGATTAACGTAAATAATTATGGGTGTTACTTTACTCAAAATAGAAAGAGATCTAAGTGCTGGCTTGATTTGTGAGTAAACACAAAAATGTGAGTTTAAAATTATTTCTCAGTAGGAAAAAAGATCAATAGCTAACTTGGAAGAGACTGAATAATCTAAATATTGGAAATATTATCATAATTAATGAACCAGCATATATTTATTGAACATTTACTATATGCCAAACATTGTTTTATGTACCCACGATATAATGTTAAAGGAGATGATAAATCTTTGCTTTCTCAGAGTTTAAGTTCTAAGGAGACACTTTTGAAAAGAGCTCTTCCTTCTAAAACATTTCATCATCACATTCTAATATCCTGAAATCAGAATTCATCTTATAATCAAAGGACCAGGAGGTAGTTGTGATGTAGTTGCCAAATTGCCTCATCATCTGTTTTTTGTGAACCTGGTCTTATTTATTTGTGCTGTATTACACTTAGCTAAATTATGTATGGTGTTTGATAAAAGCCTCACCCATTAAAGGAAGTTGATTCACAAGCAGAGTGGAGATTTTCAAAGAAATAGAAATGGAAAAAGTTTCAACATAGAATTAAAAAAACCCATGCACAGTTCTTCTGGTACTATCATTAATTCCATGAATTCACTAAATTGACAAATAGTTTTAACACAATGCTATCAATACAACAAGATATTTTATAGGTATAGATAATATTATTCTAAACATCACATGGAAAAGAAAAGGAACTAGAATTGCTGAAGTCATTTTGAAAGATAAGAATAAAATGGAAGAAATGACTCAATCTAATAACAAATCTCATGTCGCAACAGTATTCAACATTCTGCTATTGTTGAAGGATTAGACACATAGATCAATGGAACCAAATGGAGAGAACAGAAATAGAACTACATATATATGGCCATTTAATTTTTGATGTAAATGCACAAGTAATTAAATGGAGGAAGGATAGCTTTTTTAGCAAATGCCCATGAAGTATGTGTATATCAGTAAGCTAAAAAGAACCTTGAACTAAATCTCTCACCTCATACAAAAATTAACTTAAAAAGAGTCATGGACTTAACTAATAAAACTTAAAGCTACAAAACTATTAGAAATAAATAGAGGAGATAATCTGTGGGACCTGGGGCTAGACAATAAGGTTTTATACTTGACACCAAAGAATGATCCATAAAAGAAACAAAATGATGAATTGGACTTCATTACAAGATAAAACTTTCACTCTGTGAAAGATACTGTTAAGAGGATGAAAATAAGATCTACAGGCAGGGAGAACATATTTGCAAACTATATATCTGATAAGGGACTCAAATCTAAAATTTTTGAAGAACTCTGAAAACAGTAAAAAAAAACAATCCAGTTATGAAATGAGCAAAACACATAAACAGACATTTCACTGAAAAAGATTTCATATGGAAAATAAGCACATGAAATAGTTTTAATATCACTAGTTATTACAGAAATGCAGATTAGAGCCACTATGAGATACCACTGCACACCTATTAAAACAGCTAAAATAAAAAATGGTGACAATACCAAATGCTGGTGAAGATGCAGAATCTGGATCTCTCATACATTTTTGGTAGGAATGAGACAACCACTTTTGAAAGTGATGTACCAATTTCTTAAAAAACTGTGCATGCACCTGACATATGACCCAACCATTGCTTTTCTGGGCAAATGAAAACTTATATCCACACAGAAACATGTAGACTATTGTTATTGACAGCCTTATTTTTATTTGTCCAAACTGGAAGTAACTAAAGTGTTCCATGGTATGTAAATGGTGAAACAAATGGTGATACATTACGGAATATTACTCAACAATTGAGAAGGAACAAACTCTTGGTACTCACAAGCACATTATGCTAACTGAAAAAAGCTTTTTTCAAAATGCAATATTTTGGATGGTTATATTTAAATAACATACTCAAAAGGACAAAGTGGCAGAGGTGAAGAACATATTAGAGGTTGCCAAGGTTGAGCTAGAGAAATATGGATGTGGCCATAAAATGTATACTTGTGATAATGGAATAGTTCTGTATCTTGATTTTCATGGCATTACACAAATCTATACATGTAATAGATTAACACAGAATGGTGCACACACACTGTATCAATGTCAGTTTCCTGGTTTTGAAATGGTACCATAGCTATGTATGATATCATTGTCAGAAACTGGATGAAGCTTACAGGGGAACTCTTTGTACTATCTTTCTAAATTCTTGTGAATCTTTAATTATTCAAAATTGCAAGTTAATAAGAAATATAGAATGTCTAAATGTGAATACATTTTAATAATACCTTACCCAAGAGGAAATACTGTTATTTTTCTAATATCTGTATAGAAAATTACATTAAAAAAATCAGCCCTATAAAGAGGCAATCAAAGATTATGCTGTGAAAAGTGTAAAGAAAACAGTATTACAAAAATGTCAGACAGTTAATATAAAATGTCTGGGTTTTTTTAAAATACAATATTTATTAAATTAAAGTAGTACAACAATCTCCCTAACTTAATTTTAGAACATTTTTATCCAGTCAGTAAAATCTCTTGTGTCCATTTACAGTTTATCCTTTTTTCCTATTCCTTACCCCATGCAATCACTAGCCTACTTTCTGTCTCCATAAACTTTCTCTTTCTGGACATTTACTATACATGGAATCAAACAATATGTGGTCTCATCTCTGGTTTTTTTCACTTGACAAGCTGGTATTGAGGTTCATATATATCATAACGAATAAGTAGTTCATTGTTCTTTATTGCTAAATAGTATTCAATTGTTTGTAAATACCACATTTTACATATCTGTTCATCAATTTATGAATACTTAGATTATTTTCAATTTTTGGACACTATGAATAATGCTGTTATGAATAGTCACATAGAAACCTTTGTGCAGACATGTTTTCCTTGCTATCGAATAGATATCTAGTAGTAGACACCTGTGTCATATGGTAATTTTATTTTTAACCTTTTAGAAAACTGCCAAGATCTTTTCCAATATACCTGCACTATTTACATTTTCACCAGTAATATGTGAGGGTTATCATATGTATGTATAAAGAAAATGTGAAATATACATACAATAGGATATTATTCAGCCATAAAAAAAGAAGGAAATCCTGCCATTGGTCACAGCATGGAAGATACTATACTAAATGAAGTAAGCTAATTACAGATGGACAAATACTACATGGTACTACTTATGTGAGGAATCTAAAATATCCAAACTCACAGAATCACAGAGCAGAATTGCATTTTTAAGGATCTCAGAGAAGGGAGAAATGTTGAAGTATTACTTAAAGTGTACACATTTTAAGTCATATAAGATAAATGTGTTCTGGAGATCTATTGTACAGCACAGTCTATAAAATATTGCACACTTAAATATTTACAAAGAGTATAGATCCTATGTTAAGTGTCATCATACCAAAAATGTCTGTTCTGAAGGATTTTATACTTTTTGATGCTATTGTAAATGGGATTACTTTCTTAATTTTCCTTTTTGCACAATACTTTGTTAGTGTATAGAAAGCTCATATCTGAATGTTGATTTTTAATTTTTGCATCCGTTAAGATGATCAATAATTTGCCTAAGGTGGTGTATTATATTAATTGACTTGCATATGTCAAACCATCCTCACATTCCAGAGATAAATCCCATTTGATCATGGTGTATGACATTTCAATATGCTTTCAGACTCAGTTTGCTAGGTTTTTGCTGACAATTTTTACAATTATGTTCATCAGGGATAGTGGCCTGTAGTTGTCTTACGGTATCTTTGGCCTTGGTGTGGGAGCAATGCTGGCTTCATAAAGTTTGGAAATGTTCCCTTCTTTTTAATTTTTTGGAAAAGTTTGAGAAAGATTGGTGTAAATTCTACTTTAAAAGTTTAGCAGAATTCAACCATGAAAATGTATGGTCCTGAGATTTTTCTTAGTTGAGAGGTTTTTAAATACAGATTCACTGTCCTTAGATACTATTAATCCAATCAAAGTTTCTCTTTCTTCATTATTCATTGTTGGTAGGTTGTATATTTCTAGAAACTCATCCAGTTCTTCTAGGTTGTCCTATTTAGTGCCATACATGTTCTTAGCACTCCTATATGACTCTTTTTATTTCTTTGGCATCAGTTGTAATGTCTCCTCTTTCATTTCTTAATTTATTTGAATTTTCTATCTTTTTTTTAGTCTAGCTAAAGGTTTTGTAAATTTTGTTTGTCTTCAAAAATCCAACTCATAATTTCACTTATTTATTTCCTTTAAAAAATTATTTTATTCCTATCCATTCCAATGTGGCTATTGTTAGTTATTTGCTTTTCTGGGTTATTGCAACTTTTTAATTGGAATCTGGAACTCTCATAAATGTACTGTGATATGAATATCACTGTGAAATCAATATTGCTGTGAGAAGCTGAGGGCTGGGATTTCCTATTCCACTATCTTGCTGACATTACTCTGGATTTTTTTGATGTTTGAGGTATTTGTCAACTTTTAAAATTTGTTCCTTATTTTTGTATCTACATCAATATTCACTTTCATACCTAATTTTGTATTAATAATTTTGAGTTTATTTTTTAAAGGGGTCCTCATATTGTATAAGAATCAAATTTCACACAAAGTGGACTATTTTCAGACTACAATCAAAACCCTTCTGGACTATCTCTAATCCAAACCCCAGCTTTACCCCAAGTTACTTGGTCTGAAGTCCAGAATTTTATCCTCTCTTTTTCTGGCCAGGTGATTATTTGGGAGGAGAAATGCTCTTTACATTTAGTGTATGGCTGGGGCTCTGAATATTACAGAAAACAGGAAACCTGGTACTTAATAACAGATGATATTTTAGGAAAAGAATGTGTTCCAAAGATTCAGGGAGGGAGAAAAGTTTAAAGGGGGAAGTTCCCACTGAAGAATAGAGATAGGACATTAGAGAAAGAGGAAAAATTCATGTGGAACAACACAAAATTCAGGGAAGTTAGGTACAGCTTTTTTATATCCTGCAGAGATTCACGGAAACAGGGTAAGGATAAGACTACAGAAGGAAAAGAAGATTGTCTTTTTATTTACAACCTTTTTCAGTATGTATGCATCACAACCATGTACATATAATTTGAATTTATATCTTGCAATTTAGTAAATCACTGCTTAAAACTTCTTTGAGGCTCAGTTCCCCATGTCCATTTTGGTGAACTGTGGCTCAAAGAAGTCCAAACAATATCAGGAAACAGTATCTGAAATATGTGAACAATAAATCCATTTTGTCATGCTGATGACATCCACAATCCATCCATTATGGGGTTATTATGTGGGATTTACAAATTATTGATGATATCTCATTCTTGTCCATGTATCACTTATACTGCTTATAGATTTCACTATTCCTTTAGATGACATGGTAAAGACTGTCAATAAAACTAACTGATTAGCTAAAACTTGGATTATAGAGAAAGGAGAAATTGATGTGGTAAAGATCTCTTTAATTATTCATCCTATCTTAATGTATTATTGCAAGTTCATAAAAAGAAGAATTATATTTAGTTGAGATAAGAATAAACTTTACAATTCTCATTTATTCTTGCAACTTATAGCTATTCATATTTGTCATAAAGAAGTGTCTTAAATATGAAACTCCACACACAAAGAATATATACTGGATTAGTGATATGTGTTTGTGTAGAATGGAAATAATAGCTATTCTTAGGCATTTTCATATTACCATTTTATAGATGACAAAACTGAGGTTCAAAACATTGAAGTATACTGTTCCATGTAACATTTTTTGTTTCATTATGTAATCTTTATCATCATCAACAATATGTGCATTATCATCATATAGCAGGAACATTTTTCTGCTGCTGACTAAAATAAAGGACCTTAAATTGTAAGGCCAGACTGAGAAACCGTTCAGATGCATCACCTTCAAATGTTATTATTTTCATATGTTGTATATCTATGCAACAGAACTTGGGTGCAAACAGTTTGCTCTGTGGACAGATCTACTAAAATAAAATGGAGGTTTTGTGATTAATACAGAGTAAAGGGCAGAACATGGCACACTAGGAAAAGCACTAGATTCAGAGTCTGGAGCTTTTCTGTTTAGTTCCAGTACTAACCCTATGTTGGGGCGGGGAGGGTTTGCTGTTTCTTTAATTTTTGTTTTTTGTTTTCTTGTCTTATTTTTGCTTTTCCTTCTAGGTGTTCAATTTTCTGATCTGAAAATGATTGGATTTGGACGAAATGATTTCTGAAGAATGTCATTTCCAATAGTAATATTTGATGAGAATATACCCACCTTGTAACTGACATTAAAGTTTCGTTCTGTATTAGTCCTGTAAAGTAAGCTATTTGAATATTTTAATCATAAAATATGCATAGCAGAATCCTTTAGGCAGTAAACTCTGAAAATTTTCACCTTCTAAGACTGGCCCTCACAGGATCTACATTGAACATTTAGGTATTTTTCTTGGAGAATTTTCCAGAACTCTAAAAAATTCAGTAGACAAGTGAACAAAAACGAAAAGAAGGTCAAGGCCATTAAATGGTTTGAACATGAAGGCAAAGTTGTGAGATGGGATATGAAGTTCAGTCACCAAGGGAGTAAAGAATGAAGTAAAAAGCTCTAGAGTGGAAGCAAGGGAGACAACTGAATTCCCATTTCCTGGAGGGTACTATCCTAGGTTGGAAGAATCCAGGCATTCTATGAGTCAGTAATAAAGCTCTCCAGGGAGACCTATAAGCCCCAAATCTCTGCTTTGTTTTCATCATATGATACTCTAAATTGCCAGCCTATATAGTGGTGAGTCATAGAATGTGCAGGCACATACTTTTGTTCACTATGATAATAAAAAGCAAGATGCCACTCATAATTATGCAATCCTAAAGAAAGTATTTTCAATGGACTATGGAATCCTACCATCTAATATTCCCTCAATTATCCAAAGCTGGATGTGGACATCTTTTGCAGGGGTTCTAGTAGCTTCTGTTCATGAAGCATATCTTATTTGTAGGAAACTGTGTTTTAATTTTTGTTTGTTTTGTTTTTCTGCTGACTGATGAGATGTTTCATATTGCAAATATACTGATTTTTCTATTTATCTTTAAGTTAGGCTAAGCAGATGATGTAGATGAGATGTCCTTATACTAAAGAATTTATTTTGTGTTATTATTTCCATGTCTTGACATTGCCTTTAGAAAACTACATCATTTTTTACAATAATTTTAATTCTCCAATATAAATTGAAATAAAATATTATACCAAGATTACTAATAATATATTGTATCAGTTAAATTACCCACAGAGAAATAAAAGAGTTATAGGAAAAAATATTTAAGGGGAAATGTACCTAATACAAAGATGTTTTCAGGCTGCAGATTACCAAAAAGTCATTTTACTAAATAATACCCTCACCAAGACAAAGTAGATTAGTGTTAAAGACTCTAATGAAGATAATTTTGTCAAGGTCATTAGATGCTCAATAGTGTTTGGGAAGAACTGTAAAGAAATTGCACCTGGTTGCTTTCATAATGGATTATATATTAGGAAATGGGAAATGGTGTGAAGATTGATTAGTGATTCTTTTAGATTAATTATAGGTTTTGCAGATGCTTTTGAGGCCTAATATCAGGCAGAAAACACATTCACAGTTGTCTGTTATAAAGGCTTGTTTCACAACAGGAACAGGCCCATCAATTTGTGTCTAATTATACTCTTCCATGTGAGATATAAAATACCTCAGGGTTTCTATAATAAAACATCATTAAAATTGATGACAATTTTGAAAGGCTTTCATCTGGGGCTAAATACAGATGCTAACTGCTTTTATAGGCCTTTGAGGGCCCTATTTACCAAAGTGCCTTTCTTTTTGGCTTGCCTAGCTTCTGTAGCCACAGTTACCTCCTGAAAATGCAACTCCTACTAGAAATCTTGTTTATTTTACATTTGAGGATGAAACTGGACAGTTCTCCTGAGAAATTAATTAATTTCTCATGGGATTCCTAGTTTGTATGAAAAATACAAAATATGACTTTATTTACAAAAAAACCCTAAAGATATAGATAAGCAAACTCAATGTCAAGTTCATCATCGAATTCAGCCAAAGTCTCTCAAATTGGTATAATTAATTTTAGTCTAGTCATTTGAAATTCTGTACTCTGTATTCTTCAATTCTAGTTAGTTAATATTTATCAAATGGTAATACTGTACAAGTTTCTCTGATAGAAGGATTTAAAGGTGAATATGATGTAAGCTTGCCCTCCCCTCATCCACATAAATGGAAGAGGCAGATAGGTATATAAGTTACCTAGTGACTACAGACAGACTATGATACATGATTTAATGTAGTTCTAAGCAAAATACAACTGGTAACATGGAGGGAGATGTAGACTAAAAATATATAAAGGTCTAATGAAGGAGATGGAATTCGAGCAGCTCTTTTGGGTATGCATAAAAGTTTAACATATGGAAATTGGGAAGAAGTAAAAAAAGATCGACAGGAGTAAAAAGCATGGATGCAGAAACAGAACACATATATGTCATAAACTATGGTTAAAGTATTGATGTATAGTAGGAAGAGATGGCTAAAATAGACAAGCTCATGCCAGACCATGAATGTCAGGCTGGAAAATTGGGATTGATTTTGCTTATAATGAAGTATATCATTACAGACTTTTGCTAAGGCAAGTACCAAGTTGATAACTTCTTTTGTGACAACGTGGAGGATGATTTGGTGATTAGAGATTGGGGAATCAGTTAAATGGCTGTTTAAAGAGAGGTTATTTAAATTAAAATAAAATGAAATAGTTAGAACAAATACATTTTAGAAAGGTAGACTATTTGGACCTCATTATAGGCTTGTAAAGAACCAGGAAGTATTGTCACAATCATTTGTGCTCATGCTTTGCATCCTATTACAATAAATACGGTGGGTAAAATGATCATGAGTTCACATCACAAAGTCTTAGAAAAAGCTATGATAAGTCATCAGAAACATGTAAGGAACCCAAAACCAAATTCGAAATTAGAAAAATAAAGAAACACCATGATTATCTATTTCACCTTAACCTACATTATAAAACTACATTTACCTTCTACCTAAAACAAAGGAAGTTATTTGATGGGTATTATTATGGACTCAATTGTGTACCCACCAAAATTCATATATTTAGGTCCTATTTTCCTGTGCCTCAAAATGTGACTGCCTTTAAAGACAGGGTCCTTAAAAAGGTAATTAAGTTTTAATGAGGTCATTAGGTTGGGCTCTAATCCAATAAGACTGCTGCCCTTTTAAGCAGAGGAAACTTGGACACAGATAAGTACAGAAAGATGATGTGAAGACACAGAGATATGGTCATCTATAAGCCGAGGAGAGAGGGACATATCTTTCTGTCACAGCCTTTGGAAGGAACCAAAACCTGCCAAAACCTTGCTTTCAGAATCCTAGTCTCCAGAACTGTGAAAAAACTAAATTTATATTGTTTAAGCCACCGAGCCTGTGGTACTTTGTTGTGGCAACCTTATAAAACTAATACAGAAATAAATACTTTGCAGTAGTTAGTTCAGGTAAGGTCACCTTAAGTAACAATTACTTCGGATCTATAGAAATGGAAAGTCTGGCTGGAAATTTGTGTTGACAGCTGGGGCAATAGGTGAACACTGCATCACTTTGGCTGCTTGCATTTCACCAAAAAGAATAAATAATAGACAATGGTATTGCAAAGATGGACAATAATTATGTGGGATTGCTATTTAAGGAGTGTATGTAATTATACCTCAAACTTGGCTTGATAAAGGACTTATAACAAAGACATAAATACAAATATAACAATATTTTTCAGTATAAATGTTGTAGAATTATTAGAATAAAGATATTTTAACTGGTCCCCAAACTTCCATTCTCTAATATATGCAACCTATTTTAATTATTGTCATATATGCCAGATGGACATTCTTAAAGCACAGTTCTGATTCTATCCCTTCTCTGTTCAGTCTCTTCCACACATCACACATTGTTTCCCACTGTTTCCCTTA
>JAVSCE010007630.1:0-47242 GCA_032199065.1 Smutsia gigantea
TGTCTTCCTTGGGTCCCTTGTGTTGGGAGATCTATGAGCTTCGGTGGACTGCGAGACTACTTCCTTCCCAAGCGAGGGAAAGTTTTCAGCAATTATTTCTTCAAAGACACTTTCTATCCCTTTTTCTCTCTCTTCTTCCTCTGGTACTCCTATAATGCGAATATTGTTGCGTTTGGATTGGTCACACAGTTCTCTTAATATTCTTTCTTTCCTAGAAATCCTTTTATCTCTCTCTGCCTCAGCTGCTCTGTACTCCTGTTCTCTGTTTTCTATTCCATTAACAGTCTCTCGCATCTCATCCATTCTGCTCTTAAGCCCGTCGATCGCTTGTCTGATTTCTGTATTGTCTTTCCTCAGATCCCTCACTTCCTCCCTCAGCTCTTGCACATTTCTCTGTAGGTCCATCAGCATGGTTATGACTTTTATTCTAAATTCTTTTTCAGGGAGGCTGTGCATTTCCATTCCTTCAGACTCCCTCTCTGGGGTTGTCTGGTTGATTTTGGTCTGAACCATATTCCTCTGTCTTTTCATGGCTATATAATTTGGTCACTGATAGTTGCCACGTATGTCAGCTGGGCTCTTTAAGACTTTAAAAAGAGAAGAAAAAAAAAGAGAAAAAAAAAGAGAAAAAAAGAGAAAAAACAAAAACAAAACAAAAAACAAAACAAAAAAAAAACAAAAAAAATGCCAACGGACGTAGATTCTGTGGGAATGCTCTAGATGGCGCTATTGCCCCACTATTCCACAGCTGTGACTGTGCCGCTCTGCAGGGCCCTTTATCGCTCTGGCAGGGGTGGGAACGAATAGGAGGCTGTTGATCTCAGTGAGAAGTGTTAAGTATGGCTACGCTTCCTCAGTCGCCAGCTAAGGCGTCTGAAACTCCCCCAGACTCCCAGCCTGCTGGGCTGAGTGTGCTGGGGCGATCCGGCTCCTCCGCTGGGCTCCTGTCTCTTTAAGACCGCTGAAGGAAGCGCCCACTTTTTTTTTTTCCTTCCCGGGAGCCGGCTGCAAGCCCCCTGGCGCGTTCTCCGCTCAGATCCTGCCCCTCTGTCTCTCCAATCTCCGCTGCACTCACGCAATGTGGGGTCAGCGCTCCCCGCGCCGCAGATCACCGGGGCTGGCTACTTCGCGGGGTGTGCTTCCCCTCCCTCCCGGCTCTGAATCCTCTCCTCCCGCCAGTGAGCTGGGGTGGGGGAGGGCTCGGGTCCCGCCGGGTCGCGGCTCCGTATCTTACCCGCCTCTTGGGGTGCCGAGTCCTCTCGGGTGTAGCTGCACGCTGTGCGCTTTCCTGTGTATTCTCGTCTCTCTTTTAGGAATAGATGTATTTTCTTTGTTTTCGTAGATAAATATAGTGTTGGGAGGAGATTTCTGCCGCCCTGCTCACACCGCCATCTTCCCGGAAGTCGACAGCATCATTCTTACTCTGTTGCTGTGTGTGCGTGACTTAAAAATCATTCAGAAATGTTATGTCACTCCTTTGCCTCCACTTGGAGAGTCATAATTCTTTGTGCTTCACAGACCTGGGGATGCTGGCCTGTTTCCCTTGTTTTTTATTAGGCATTCTAGAGAGTTGGATTTTGGTCACTGTCATGTGAGGGCAGAATTCTATGAATTATATGTGTTAGTTGGCTTTGAACCTCTAGAGAAAAGAGTATGTATATATGGGGGCTAACTTTGTGGAGAAGAGAAACTAGTTGGTGATAAATATCTAGCTGTTAAAAAAGGTTCAGTGAAAAAGTGATTTATTAAAATGCTTTTTATCTTAATCTCTTAAAGTCTTGTGCTGTTTATTGGCAGTATAGCATATAGCATCCTCTTTAGATATTTATCTGCAATAAGCTTAGGTTTGACTGCACATAACCTAAAAAAAAAAAATAGCAGTGGCTAAATCAAGGTATACATTCATTTGTCTTTGAAAAGAAGTCTGAAGGGTTTTAGGGCATCTCCACAGTGTCATCAGGGATGCAGGCCCATGGTTTTCACTTTGTCTTCCCAGAACTTGGCTTGCATCCTCAAGATCACCTTACAGTCCAAGATGGCTGCTGAAATGCCAGTTACTTGGTCCCAGTAACAGGCCAGAAGGAGGAGGAAAGGCAGAGCACAGAAAAAGGTGCTCCTGTGGTTGGCTTAGTTAACCACCCAGAAGTCCAGCATGACAAAGCTGCTTGCATTAATTGGCCAGTATGTAATTGCATAGCTGTGGCTAGCGTGGAAGAGGGTTGGGAGATAGAGGATTTTATTCTGGGTGGCAGTGAGCCCAGCTAATAATCAGTGTCTCTTACCCAGGAAGAGGGAGAGCATGGCTGGAGGGGAAGCAGCTGGCAGTCTCACCATGGAATCATAGTGCAGGACATGCATCTGTTATCTCAGATATTTAGCATCATAGGGCCAAACAAGGTTAACCAGGCCCTGGGCCGTGTGCCTCAAACTCCTGATTTAACTAATGGTTTAGACTCCTTTCCCACATTGCATCATTAACTTAAACATCACTTCTTAAAACTACTTGTAAAAAGCCCTGACTATAAAAATGGGATTTTATGTGTCTGCTTCCATCAGATTGGTGAAAGTCAGCCATACTTGATTGCTAGCAAAGGTGTTAGTGAAAGATGGTCTTTCAGTGGAGAGATTGTCCTTTTGGGGGTAGGTAGATGGATTTCAGGCTTAAAGCATTTGGCAGAATAGCAGTTTAATAGTGGCCATTGAAAGTTAAATTAGTGTAAAAATGAGATCATATAAAAAAAGCTTTGGAAAATGAAAAGCCGTACCCAAAGTGAAAGTAGTGTTACTAGTTTTATTTTATTATTAAATAACTTCTTTCCTCCTCTTAGAAAACACAGAAAAATGTAGAGGTAGAAGCATTGTGTGCTGTTTCAATTTTTACATGTATGCATATTCATTTTTGCCCCTAAGTGGGACACAGGAAATCCTAATAAGCATATCGCTCTAGCATACTTTCGTCATCCCCAACTTGTTGGTGAGTGGTGACACTTTCTTATGTAATTAAACATTAATCTACTGCAGTATATTTAAAGATTGCACAGTCTTCCACTCTTTAGGTGTACTGTATTTGCCAAACCAAACCTTACATAACAACAACAGCAAATGTTCAGGGAGTGCTCTCCTTCCGTTAGGCACTGAGCATTAAGTGAACTCTCACTTAACTTCTCACAGCGGACCTACAGAGTAGAGTATGAATGTCTTTACAAATGAGGAAACTGAGGCCCAGAAGAGGTCAGCCAAATCTGTAGGCTCTCACTGCCAGTTGACAGACCCAACTTGGAGCCCAGGTCTGACTCCTCAGCCCATGTTCCTAATCATCATACTACCACCCGCACACTGCTGTGGGGCAGCTGGGTTTTTGCCTACTTTATTCCATATGGCCCTGTAGTGCTTTTAGTTTTATATAATTAGGAATGATAATACTCTCATTTCAGAGCTATAGGATCCACATTTCATTAATGTATGTATGGTAAACTCATTCTTACCTTCGTCGCTGAAAGAGCAGAGGGGAGTGGTGGGCTGGATTTGGTTTGAGACTAACCATGCCTGCCTTCCTCTTTTCAGATGTCAACTTAAACTTCTCACGAGGTTTTTGCTGCGTCATCTTCCTCTTCTGCCTCTGAAGGCACTTTCCCCTTGCGCCAGGCTGGTTTCCTCTTTCTCCTGGAGTACATTCTTTCAGGGGTGCCCTTGCCTCGTCTCTCTGCCTAGCCAAACCCTACCCGTTTTTCTGTGCTGAACTCCATCCTGGCTGCCTCTCCTTCCCAATAGCCCATCACTGTATTCAGTGCTCAGGAGTCATTTGGTGCCAAACCCGTATTACCTGACAGGAGATAAAAGAATATTCGGGTAATGGGACCAGAATAAATGGGTAACCACTGCTAGTCCAGTGGTTGTGAGCTCACATGCCTTCCAATCAGGGTCAGTAAATTTGTGAAGCAGCTGGTATGAAGCTGTGGCTTGGTGGGAATGATGGTGAAAGCATATGCCTCACCCGACACAGGCCATTTGAAAAACAAAACCAAATCCTGGGCTGGTGTGCAGCCCGCTGCCAACATGCATCCCCTTTTGTTGGCTGTGAGTTCAGGAGCATGCCCTAGGTCTCCATAAACTTTTGTTTCTAGCTTCTGAGCACGTGAATGAATGCATGAACAAATGAGTGAATGAAGTTATCAGTTGAACTAGTCTGCTTCAGAATCTCAAAATGTGGAAATCCCCTTCTCTCATCAGAGGCTCTCTCTTGGGTCTCACTTGTATGGAAGTTCCTCCTTACTGTCTTTTCACCTAAAAGGCCCTTGCTCCTGCATGACATCTGAGTTCACCAACCTGTTACATGTGCCATGTGTGGCATTCATTACCTACCTCTAATGAATAGAGAACCCTTTCTCCACACCCTTCGAGGGTGCCAGCCCCAAATAACTCTGCCTGGTTGATGTCCCCACTGCAGCCAGCCTCAGGCTGTCAGGTCTAGCTGGAACCTCCACTACCCCATGTGCCTGGATCCACTGCCAGTCTGTTCTGTCCTGCGTTCCTTTCCTTCCTGGCTTGTGAGTTCCCTGCCATGCTCCTTACAGTGGCCTTTCCAGTTCTGTTGAGTTGTTTGGTTGGCTGCTCTTCTTGCAGCTGGAGGCCCGAGCAGCACCTACCCCACTGTGCTGGGCTCATGTGTGCTTCGCTTTCCAGCCTTCATCACAGTTTACAAGGTAACGAAGTGGAAGACCTGCTTTCTTCCAGTGTGAGAAGGACAGAGCTTCCACTGTGCCCTTGGCCTTAGGCCGTCTCTAAGGTTCCAAGCCTGGAGTGCACCTGTACTGAGCACTGGCCACGCCCCTGGCTGGATCCACTGCCTGTCCTAAGTAGGTGCCTCCAGGCAGAGGGCTTGCTGGCCGCCAGACTGTAGAGCCCTGTGACCCTGTGGCCTTCACTCTCTAGTGTCCTTGCTCCTGTACACTGAGTTAGAGCACATTCCTGTTTTAGGGATGAAGCACCAAGGTGCAGGCATCCTGGCCAGGAGCAGTATGACAGAAAGGACTTGCCTAGAAAAGGATGAGGAGTGGCTGTAAAAGCAGTGTTTTCCATAAGAGATAAAATAACTACAAAACATTCCTGGATGGGTCTGATAGGCAGCAAGTATCGGCTAGAGAACCCAATTCCCAGTCTTTTTCGAGTGGTGCAGATTGATTTTTTCTATGCTTCATGAATGCATCCCCAAATGAGATGCTTCCAGTGGTTCCTAGCTCAGGTCCTTCTGATCCTTCTCCCTGTTATTCTCCCTTTTTCTGGTCTTTGTGGTTCTTTGCTACAAGTTCCCTCTTATAGAGAGTTGGAGGATGGTACACGTGTTTTTGGGAATTTGTCCTGGCAAAAGCATACACGTGCTCAACGAATTGGATTTCTCCTTTGGTTGCAGAAGGCTAAACCTGAGGTTAGCTAGCAGCCACAGGCATGGCCCAGAGTGTTATGTTTAGTTGATGGGTAGCATTTCCCATGGGTACAGAGACTTGTTCTGCAGTCAGAATCAATACATGGATGAATAAAGCTGAAATGAAGCAGATAACCAGCCAGGTGAAGGTGACTCAGCAGGAGAACCTGGCGAAGCCAGGAGGTCTGACCTTAAGGTCACGTTGCATCTCTCAGGTCCTTAACTTTGCCAGGGAACCTTGTTTTTCTCTGTTCCCTGGGGCATGACTGTTGCCTGCGAAAGGTGGTTCTCAATCGTGTGTCAGTTTGAGCGCCTGATGTTGGAAATATAACAGTAAGCGGCAACAGATGCGGGCCCTGCCCTCAGGGAGCTCCCTACAGGGGAAAGCGTGACTACGGTGAGTGGGGTGGGAGGGTGACGGTGCTGTGAGAATGACTAATAAAGGGACATGCCTGAGGACTTCTGAGGATGTGATCTGGTGGAAGGAAGAGGAGTTGATGAGCCAAAGTGGTGAGGGTGGGTGGGTCCAGGCAGGGAGACCAGCAGACACACATGCCCAGTGAGGCAGATGGGACCTGACATTCCCTGTGGACACCCTCGCCATAGTCCCTTCCTGTGGTTGGAGGGACTGGGGGCCGCTGAGAAGGGTTCAGAAGGAGACTGATCTCTTTGTGAAATGTTTGCCACTTTCTCCCTTGCATGCTCTGGAGTACTGTCTCCCGCTCTTCCTCTCGGGGCACTCTGGGGGCTTCTCTGCAGCTTCCTCAGTGGAGCAGGGAGTAGCTTGGGGTCCTGGGCACCATCTAGGCACCTGTAGAGGCTGCGTGGGCCTTAGAGCAGCAGATTGTTATAGGAAGCATCTTGGTAGGTATTTCTGGACTATGGTCGAGCTGTCAGCTTGGGGAAAACAGCCTTCGTGAGCGGTCAGGTTCAGGGTAGGAAGGGCTTTGAAAGGTTTCCAGATGATTCCCTAGTCGCTTCCCTTTCATCTGTATTTCATCTGATTCAAGGCACTGTTGCCTTGAAAATCAAATAAATTATTATGTCTTCTCTTCCCTGCATCCCTCCCTAAGCAACCTGGTAACAGCCAAGTAGTGACCTCCACCTTTCACAGGTGGCCTGCGGCACTGTCAGTGCTCTGGCCAGGATCTGTGCTTCAGGATTTCTAAGGAGACAAGACAAGAGCAGTTCGTCTCTCTTTCCTGCACATCTCTTGGAAAATTTTCTGTTCTGACTTAGTGCTTTGCTGCATTCCCATGAGGTTTCTTATGGACAGGGAAACAGACACAAATGGTGACAGCAGTGGTCTGGTTGGGTCGAGAGAAACACAGCTTCTACCCCATGTTGGCCATCTCTTTGCTGTGGAGTCACGTTCAATGTCCCATTGGCTTCCTGTAGAGCCGTACTTGCTGCTTTTTTTAAGGATGGGTTGTTGGCCTAGTGCTCTTGAACCCCTTGGAATTGATGCAGATGTTCTCAGGTTCATTTTGGGGGGAGAGGGCTGTAGCATTTACTAACCCATGACCTAGAGAAGGTTATGAGTCAGCACTGTTATAAAGAACTTATTAAATTGGGCATCTAGATAAGAGGACAGCCAAGGCAGTGGCTGGAACCCTAGCCCAGGTGCCATCCTTGGCCCCGACTGGCTGGGCGGCCTTGCGCACATTGTAGGGTCTCTCTAGGCCTCAGATCCCTTGCCTGTGAAATGAGAGGTTTGGATGAGATGGTCTCTGAGGTCCTTCCCAGGACTGACATTATGTGACTGGAAGTGTGAACTTGTGTGTTTGGGAGTATGTGGTGGCCACGTGGTCTGTCTGAATCTGTGTGTCAGGCTACCCCAGGTTCCCCCCTTCCTGGCTTCTTGTTTCAGGGGCCAAAGCTCCCAGTGCGGGAATCTTCATCAAGTGGTTTAGTGCGCAAGCAATTGACAGGAGCCCACAGGTGCCCCTCCCCCCGTGCTGCCGAGCTCATGACAGATGGCCTTGCTGAGAGAAGGCGCTCTGGTCACATGAATCATGACTGGGACTCACAGTAAACCAAGGGCAGCCTCACCCTGGAAGCAGGATGCAGTTAGTCAAGTGGCACTTCTGTCCTTGGAGCTGAGCAAGGGTCATCCTGTTATCTCAGAGCTTTGTTTCAGGCTTGCTGCCCACTTCTTTCACATAAGATTCACGTAAGATTTTTTTGGACAGGGCTCAATACCACTTGGGCAGTTTGAGCTGTGTGCCTCTGTCCCCACTCACTAACAGACTTGCAGGAAGATTGTGCAGCACACTAGATCGTGACAGTGAGATACTGAAATGAGACGAGTTAAAGGTGTGGATTGCACATCCCTTGGCCTCCTAACTACCCCAGGATTTTTGCTGTCTGTAGGAAACTTTGAGGTTTTGAATTGGGAAGAAAACATTGCCCTCTTAAGCTTGGTTTGGGGGACTACTGTGGTCTAATAGAGTGAACACTGGCTTGGGGGTCAGAGAGACTTGGATTTAAGCTATTTCTTGAGCCCCGGACATTGGACATGTGACTAGCCTCTTGGAGCTCCAGGATTCTCATCTGTAAAACGTGGACAATACAGAAAAAAGCAGTGTTAAGATGGTATGAAATATGTGCCAAGTCCCATAGGAACCACATTAAATAATGGGGCTGCAGTTTTTCCCTCTTTTCCAGCAAGTAGGAGACACTTCTTTCTATTCCCTGTTATTTTAGGTATACACAGAATATAGTGGGGTTTCCCTTTCCAAAGTAGTAGGATTTTAGGCAGCCCCGAGAGTAGTTTTACTGCTCCCACTGAACTGGGCAGGTCTATTTCAGCTGAAGCCTCAGAAGGGCCTTGATCCTCACCAGCCCTTCCAACTGTGCCTGGGCCTCTCCCTCCCTCTGGACCTGCTTTAACACGTGCTTGGTCCCTAGAGAAACGCTGCCTTCTCTTGTTATGGCCTTTAGCCTGATTGAATGGGACAGCTGGCTGGTTTTATGGCTCTGCTGGCCTCTCAACTGATAATTAAAATGCTTTTGCCCCAGGAGGAAGGCAGCATATTCTATCTCCCTTCTTCCCTGCACCAGTCTGCTGTCGAGGTCAAAGGGAATAAGCTTTTTTTCACATCTCCCTCCTGGCTTCTTGAAATCAACTTAGTGTCTTGTTGCACAGTCTCTTCTAAGATTCTAGATTATTCAGGGTGGGCTGAAGAGGTTTTATTGTGAGTGCTGTCTTCCTCTGGAAGGAGACTGGAGCGGAATTGCCCTTTTCCATCTCCAAATAGCAGCTTTATTGCCTATAGCTATTCTCAATCTGGTTGTGCCCAGCACTTAGTGGGTCCACAAGGAGTGTTTGTGGTTCTGCTCATCACAGATTCCAGCGCCGTGCCTTCTCCCATGCATTAACCTCTCCCCTCAACCCAAGACATTCTCCAAACTGTCCCCAGACTCTCCTCCTCCTTTAGAGCCCACATTTAGGATGTGATCCTCCTTTTCCACTAGAGATGAGCCCTCATGAGCTGTGGGGGAGACTTTGTTTTGATCCTGGCTCTCTTACATGCTAGCTGGGACCTTGAGCAAATGATAAACCATCTGTGCCTTAGTTTTCATAAAGGAAAATGGGAATTATAGTCCCACCTATCTCATTTTATGGGTAGAACTGAGGATTAAATATAAGAATCTAGGTGAAGCTCTTAGCACTGCCTGGCACTTGGTAAGGTCTCCATATATTGATTATTATTGTAGTTGCAGTGGCTACATTTATTCCCTCAGTACTGAGATCCACACTTTGTGATCTTGTACTTCTGAGTATAATGTCTTGTGTATTTTCAATGCTTTAGTCATATTCTCTCTGATTGCACCATAGAATTTTTAAAATTAGAAATGTAATACATATACAAGGTAAAAATATACAAAGTCAGTCTCCTTCCTACCTTAACCTAAAGTTTACTTCTTAAAAGCAAATGAAATTAAGGTTTTTTTTTGTCTCTTTTCATAATTTTTTTCTGTAAAAACACAGGAATCCCAGTAGGATTCGTAATAGCAGAGGTGGTGTTTTTCTTCCTTCCACCTTCCCCGGCTCCCCCTTCTCCCCTCCCTTGAATCGTGCACAATATAGGACTTGCATATAGCAGTCCAGATGTTTGGCAGCAATTCCAGTGTTGCTGTGAAGTCTTGCCTTTTCTGTCCCTAATTCCTTTCTGATGGACTCAAACTCCTTTTTCCAGTGAGGTGCATTTGCTGTCCTCAAGCCTTGATTTTATATATCCATTTAATAAACTTTTTTAGGAGCTTGGGCCCTAGAGGAATGAGTTCCTCTGGAATTGCCCAGCTTTGAGGGTTCGGACTGTCTTTCCATTCTCAGGGGCTGGGGCTGGGGTGGGGCCTGTCGCCACACCAGCCAGGCTACACCCTGGCAGTGACTCATCTTGTAACTTAAGATCTTTCTCTGCAAATCCTTGTGTCTTTTGGCAATCTGGTGTGCCTAGTACGGCAATGTAACCAGAAAAAGTTTCATTGAAAAAAGAAAAAAGATTCCCAGATTCCACTCTACAGATGTGACTTTTATTTTTCTATGTGATTTGTCTATTCTTGTCTCACCTCATCGTCTCTTGTCATTTTAGTCATAGTGTGCATACCATCTGGACACGTTATTTTTTTGTAGTTGTTTCTGCATTCTGGTAACCTTCAGAATCCAAGAGGAAGGGGGAGTGGTGAAAATAGAGATAGTCTTTAGTTTCCATTCTTAACTGTTGTGTTTAATGATAATATTAGAGCTTAAGGGAACCTTGGAGTTGTGACTCTGAGAAGTTGAATGACTTGCCCAAAGTCATCCTGCTGGGGATTTGTGAATCTCATGAGGTGTTCCACCTTATAGCCCCTGACAGCAGGGCCTGTTACTCTTACAGGCATTCCAGCTAGTACTGTGGACAGTAGTAGAATGAGGGTGTGTATACCCTCATTCAGAGGAATCAAGGATAACTTGCTTATAAGGCCCAGCAGTCCAAATTGAGGAGTGAAGTCTGCGTTTTTCCTGCTCACTAACACGAACTCAATCATTTTCTTCACTGTGTATTTGGAAGGCTAATAATGTTCAGCCTCTTCTGAGTGGTTTACTTTTCAGGAAGAAAACAGTAAAAACATTTTTGTTTCCTTTTTCCCCCTGCTTCATTGAGATATAATTGACATATAACGTGTAAGTTTAAAGTGTACAATGTGATGATTTGATACATGTATATATTGCAAAGTGGTCACCACGACAGGGTTAGTTAACACATCCATCACTTCACATAATCTCCCATTTTTTGTGTGGTGAGAACATTTAAGATCTATTCTGTTAGAAACGTACAAGTATGTAATACAGCATTGTTCATTACAGTCACCATGCCGTACCTAAGATCTCCACACTTATTCATCTTATAACTGGAAGTTTGTACCCTTTGACTGACATCTCCCCACTTCCCCTACCCTCCCAGTCTCTGGCAACCACCATTCTGTTTTCTGTTTCTTTGGGTTCAGCTTTTTAAAATTCTACATGTAAGTGAGATCATACAGTATGTGTCTTCCTCTGACTAACATAATGTCCCTTCATGTTGCCACAGGTGGCAGGATTTCCTTCTCATTTATGCCTGAATAATACTCCATCTCCATTGTGTGTGTATGTCCACAGATATATCTTTTTCATCCACTCATCTGTACATAGACACTTAGGTTGTTTCTTTATCTTGGCTGTTGTGAATAATGTTTTACTGAGCATGGGAGTGCAGACATCTCTTCTAGACAGTGATTTCATTTCCTTTGGATATATACCCAGAATTGGGATTGCCAGATTGCATGGTAGTTCTGTATTTAATTTGAGGAACCTCTATACTGTTCTCCGTAATGTCTGTACAAGTTTGCATTCCCACCAACTGTGCACAAGGGCTCCTTTTCTCCACATCTGCACCAACACTTGCTGTCTCTTGTCTTTTTGACCATAGCCATCCCAGCAGGTGTGAAGTAATATCTCAGTATGGTTTGACTTACATGTCAAGCATCTTTTCATGGACCTATTAGCCATTTGTTTGTCTTCTTTGGAAATGTCTATTCAAGTCCTCTGCTCATTTTAGTCAGGTTGAAAAACATTTCTTAAGTGGTCAGCTCCTGGCTACCTGTGCTTCAGGATAAGGATCCTAGAGAGGATCAATACAACCTCTCTGCCACTGGCAGTTCTCTCTTCTTGACCAGAGGAGACTTGCCCTTTTTAGTTATTTGGATTAAATTGATCATAAAATCAGCTTGCCTTTCCCAAGTGCATGGCAGCTGGTGACGAGGAAGGAGCCCCATAAATCCCATGGATGGTAATGGGAAAGCAACTTAAATTTCCCCCACATGAGCTTCTCTCAGATGGTTGAAGATTATTAGTGAAATGTGACATCATCTGATCTTTATTTTCCTTAGTTTATTATTCATGCCATAGCAGTAAATGGCCCTTTTCTTTTCCCTTAAGTATTCCTAGAGAAGGGATAAAAAATAATCATATTTTTTATTTGGTGCTACAGAATTTTACCTGGAACAGTTTCTGTCTAAATAAAGTACCCCAGCCAGAAGCGGTAGGAGCCCCCGTTTTATAGTAGAGGAAACAGAAGCTTAGAGAGGTTTAGTGCCATGCTCACAGACACAGAGCTAGTGAATGGTGGAGCCTGAGCTTGAACCCTGGCCTCTTGAGTGCTCGTGTGATGTTCTTTCTGCTCTGTTCTTTGGGAACAGGTCATAGTGGAAGATCCTCTTCTAGCAGCTTGTTCTGCAGGACGGACCCTGTGACTCACAGAGTGTGCTGGGGCTAGCTCCCAACTTTAAACCTTGTCCTGGGACTTTGGGGGGCAGATTGTCCCCACATCTCGAATTGCAAGGAGGGGGTCCTTCACTGCTCCCATCCAGGGGGCCTGTGACACCTCTAGCCCCATGGCACTAAATAAAATGCACAGGAGCAGAGAGTTAGTTTCTCATTTCTTCTTCCGTGGGGCCCTCCAAAAGCATAATGTGAATCTCAGCTGCCATTCTGTACCCTAGTTTTTCCTCTTGTTCGTGTTGGTCATAAACCAGAATTATACTTTATAAAGCTATCCTAAACTTGGGCCATAACAGAAGTTTCTGCTTTATTGAGCTCTTATTTTTACTTAGATTTGTGTTGCGGTTTTGTTTTTATTTAAATGAGGGAAGTATATGTACATACGGATAAATTCACGGATGCTTGTTTATGGGATTTAAAATTTTTTAGCCAGAAAGGTAATGTAAACATTGAAAGAGGGTTTGGACACATTTGTTTCTTCAGAGGCCATGGCTTTTAGCTCCGTGTGTTAGAGGTGGGCAGGCCCTCCTCGGGTGTTGTCTTTGCAGCTGAGTTTGTGAGCAGATGGGCCATGTGGGGCCTGCCTGGTGGTTCTGTCCCCATGGAGGAGAGCTCGGAGTGCTTTGTGGTGCCCACTTATATTTTTAGATTACTATCGGGGGGATGTTTGACTTTGCACCATTCATTCCTTAATGCCCCAGTGTGGATATAGCAGCCAAACTATTACAAGGGGAGTTTCCCAGCTGTTCCCTTCTCCTGCCTTACGAAGAGAATTTTGACTTTGTTGCTACCACCACTTGAAGTTTTGTGGTGGGATGAAAGTGGAGGGGACAAGGACTAGAATCTTGCAGATTCAACCTGACAAATACACTTTTAGAAAGGAATTTTAAGTAGAAAATTTGTGAGCTTTGTTGTTTTAGGGTGATGAGTGAAAAAAGAAAGGGGAATTGGAAGAAGTGTTGTGGAGCACATGAGCCCACTGGTGCCTGACAAAGTGAGTACAGCGCCCATTTCTGATTTGCTTTAGGATGCTGTCCCCTGCCCATTAGACACATCTCTGCCCAGTGATTATGATGCATGAGTTGGGGTTTATATGCATGGCTGTAGGTTGTATGGACCATGAATCTGGCTACTCTTACCTTGTAAGCTTTTTGGTGCTTCATTTGTTAAGTAGTATATTGGTGATGAGGCTGGGAGTGGGAAGGTCACTGATAATGACCTTCTAGGAGGAATAAGAATGTCCCTGCTCAGGAAGTAGGAGACGTTCTAAGACCTTTCCTCACATGTTCCCTAAGGTCAAGAAATAAGGCATTTGAGCATATTCCCAGCAGTTTCTGGGTATGCCTGTTATGCTTTCCTTCCCAAGTAACAGGGAAGGAAAGACAGACTGGCTTCCGCTTGGGAGCTGAGGGATAACACCTTGAGAATCTGTGTGGTTTTGAGTCTGCCCAACCATAGTTAGATCTTCAAGCCCATCCCCTGAGAAGTAGGACTTACAGCGTAATATGTGGGGGTAGGCTGGGAAGGTGCAAGGACAGACCTTGTCATACCCATCCCACTGGGCACAGAGGTGGAAGGAAGGTACTAGGAAAGGCATCCATAGCATAAACAAGGACGTGAGTCAGAACAAAGCCAGTCTTAGCCTAAGGAGGTACATGAGGTTGGTCGCTCCTTACTCTAAGACAAGAGTTTGAAGAGTGACTCATAGGAAACTTTAATCTGCGTTTCTTAGCTTTCCAGGACAATTAAGGACTTGTGGTTCAAAATGGCAACTCCCATTGTTTTAAGCCTTTGTGGTCAAGACTTCCTTGCCTGCATGGTGGTGGTGATGGGGATCTGTGGTCTGTCACGCGGCTTCCTCCTTTACCCCAAATCCTTCTCCTCTGCAGTGTCCCAGGCGAAGTGCAGGTCACAGAGCCTGGAGTGTTTGCTTTGTGCTGGGCTATGATTTTCATCCCAGTGGGTCCTCGTGAGAAACTGATGTGTCCGCTACTGTACAGATCCCAAAGGAAACGCCGTAGTCACTTCATCACATACATACCATAGAGGCCGCTTCCGCCACACGCTTTCCATCCTCAGGACACATACTATGTAAACACACCCAAATAGCCAGAACAGTGTGACACATAGGGAAGGGTGTGCCAAGGGTATATGAGATGGTGTCCAGAGAAGGCAGAATTCTCTGGAAGGCTGTGGTGTAGGAGTTAGGCCTTAAAGGAGTGGGATTCAGATGGCATTCATAGGCCAGTGGGCCACAGCAGTGACATTCCAAGGTAGGGCACCTTCCTCAGCTCAGGCAAGGCAAGTGTCTGTTGATGCTATATCCCTGGCACCCAGGTTCTTCAGGAAATTCCCAGACCTGGACTGTCGAAAGGAAAGCCCAAATATTTGAGTCTTCCACATAGGGACAGCTCCTGTCTCCAAGTGTCTGGGGAGCAGAGTGTGGTACAGTGTTATGGGCTCGAGTCAGGCAGATCTGGCTTTGGGTAAGGTCCTCAACCTCTGAGCCCATTTCCTCTTCTGTAAAGTGGGGTGGTTCTAGTATTTACTCACAGCATTGTAATAAGCATTAAATGAAATTATGCTTGTGAGCCCTTAGCATAAGGCCTGGCACAAGGTAAATGCTCAATAAAGGGGAGCTTTTCCTTTTTAAAAAATAGTGTTTCCAAGAGCAACTGCTTCTCTGGTAGCAGCAGATAGGAGAAAGGATTCACAAGTATGTCACTGTTTCCATTACTGTGGCTTTGGAAGAAAATACCCCAAACAAGGATCATTTTGTTGTGCTCACGCAGACTTTGGGTCAGGAATTTGAAAGGGCCCCATAGGAATGGCTTGTTCCTGCTTCTCAGTGTCTGGGACCTCAGCTGGGAAGATCTGAAGGCTCAGGGTGAAGCCGTAGATGGAAGCAGGAATTGGCAGAAAGGCTTGTTCACACAGGGCTGGTGCCTGGGCTGAGATGGCTGGAAGGCTGGGACTGCCGAGGGGGTGCTCACGTGTAACCCCTCCACAAGTGTGGCTGTCTCAGGGCTCTTGGCCTTCTTACCAGTGGGTCCAGACTTCCAGCACAAGTGCTCCAGTAAACAAGGCAGGAGCTGTACCACCTTCTGTGCTCTGGCTTTGAAGTGATGCAGTGTCACTTCCACTGCATTCTAGTAGTTCACGTGAGTCTCAGGCCCACTCAAATCCAAGTGGAGGAGACTGAGGCCCACCTTGCAGTGGGAGAGTGTCCAGGTCACCTTGGAGAAAAGTGTATAAGATGGGAGATGTGCCATTTTAAAAATGCAGCCTGCTGCACCTGCCAAAGTAACTGGTGCAGAGCTCAGGGATGCAAGGTTCCGGAGAGCCCATGGGGCAGCAGTGTTCCAGGCCCATGTGCCGAGAAGGAAGAACAACTTTTGTTGACAAAATCATCAAAGGTCCGACGTGCTGCCTCTTTTTTGTTTATTTTTATCCATTTTGTAGCTGGGTGTTTCCAAGGCATGACAGCTCCTATCTGGCAGTTCTTCTCAGTCTGTTTGAGCTGGGATGGTGGGACAATTCAGGGCAGGCAGGAGTTTGAGGATATGTTGTTTAATAAGGAAGGTGGCTGCACGGAAGTTCTTCTGCCACCTTTCTACTGCCCGCTGGTTACATCTGCATCTGGATGAGCCACGGACAGAGGCCCAGCTGTGTTATCTGGGCTTAATTTGCACAAGATGCCAATGGTATAGGTGCCCAAGCTAATGTCTTTTGAAATAGTCATATTTTAAGATGTAGGGGAGAGCACAGTGTCCTGCAAACATACGCTGGGAGGTATCGCTAGGAAGATGGCACTGATTTTTCTGTTTTAATCATAAAAAGGTTGGCTGTAAGAAAACCTTTACTCAGCAGCATGAGAGAGGTGGGAAGGGGGTCCAGCATATGAAGAAGAGATCAAAGTGAAGTACACATGGAAACCTGGGGCTGGTTAAAGGGGTCATTGAAAAATAGCTTTAAAAAGGCTGATGAATTGTGCTATGTCTGTTGAGACCAGCCCCAGTCGTTAGTCTATAAATACATTAGTTCCCTGACATGCCCCCTTCTGTCCTCCAGCCCTAGACAGCAGAAATCCACCCCTCTTGCCATTTAGTCATGTGTCAAAATGGGCACATTACGAAGAAGCTTGGTGCTTTGAGGTGCTAGTTCATGCATGTGCATCTGATTTTCCCTTGCTCCCCATGGCGCATATTCACGAGATGGCCAGCCAGAGTTGGAAATCGCCTTAGAATCCTGGGCACTCTCTGGGTTTGAACCAAGGCCCAATGTCACAGTTCTGTAAACTAACTAGCCTGTCTGAACACTGTGCTTCAGGCCCAGGAGCCTGTCTGAGACCAGCTCTCCAGAGCAAACCATTCATCAGCCCCAGGAAGCTCACCTATCAATCCTGTCTCCCCGGCCTCATTCCCTGACCTGTTGGCTGCATGCCCTTGGTGGCCATCATGAAGCCCAGTACACTGATATCTAGGGCTTGCCTGTTGTCCCAGGTGAACGCAGGACTGAGAGCCACTTTGGCAAATAATGTCTGGTCTCCGCATGTCAGAACTGTGGAACTGCATTTGTTCCAGACAGCAGTGGTAAGCAGTGGGTGAGTTGGTGGCTTCCACTGGAAATGAAGCAACCATGTTCCTAGGTGGTTGTGGAGAGGCTAGACTGGGGTGGGAAGCTCCAGTTCCTGTTGGAAGGGAGGATTGGGTAGATGGATGTTACCACAGAGGTAGGACCCTGTACTCACTGATGCGTGGACCTTCCTGTAAGATTGATGACTTGCAGGTACCCAGCCAAAGCACGTGAGTGACACAAAGCCGGGAGATTTCCTTGGCCTCCTTGGCCACTCCTTTTCCCTGTGTGTGTAATTAATTACTCCATCTCCTTGTGCCATCATCCCCACCCCCAATAACTCAGTTCATTCTTTACCACCTTCCCCTGGACAGCTGTAATAGGTTACTTGTGTCCTTGATGCCTGGCTGTTGCTTTTTCAGTTCAGTTTGTCTCTCTGCTACCACAGCGCTCCCCTGTGCAAACACTGCCTTCTCCAGGGTAGAATCCAAGCTGCTGCTCTGTGCAGCCTGCAGTCTTCCAGTCCCAGTGCTTTGCTCCATCTTCTGCCTTTCATGAACGTTCTGCTCCAGCTACAAGGGACTGTTCCTACTTCCTAGATGTGTCTGGGGCGTTTTTCCGCTTGGCCTGGGGTCTTGTTATTCCCTCTGCTGAGAGAGGCCTTCTGATTCTCCCCTTGGGCCAAGCCCTGTCCTTTCTCCACAGCTCAAAGAGCAGCCTATATGCTGTGGCCCCCTTCTGAGGAATTTCTTCCTCTCTACATCAGTTGTTCCCAAAATCCTCCACAGTAGATGTTTGAACAAGATGGGCAGGTGGGGTAGAATAAAAGAATCATTGAGAGCATGAGAGTCGAAGCCAGTCGTCCCAGCTTTGCCACTTACTGGCTGTGTAATTGAAGAATATCCCCACTTCAGTCAGCTGCAGTGTCTTCATCTGTAGCGACTGAAACAGTGCCCATCTCCTGAGGCTTTTGATGAAGATAATGCACGTAAAGTGCTTAGCATGGAGCCAGCATGTAGTTAGCGCTGCATAAATACTAGCAGTGCTGCTGATAATGGTTAGAAGTATAAACGTAGGGCCAGAGTGAATGGGAGCCGAGGCCGAGATGGAAGAATGAGGGAAGGCGATCCTGTTTTCCCTTGCAGGACCATCTTGGCATCCCTCTCTCTTTTTCTCCCTTTTGTCTGTGTATGTGACTGCTGACTGTTTCCAATAACCGAAGCAGTTGGTATCTTTTACCAGCCAAAGTCAGTAGCTCCTCAGATAGGAATATTAGCAGGAGGAGTCTTGATCTCTTGGAGTAATAACCTGGATTCTCTCCTGGTGGTAGCTCTGACCCTGGTTGTTGGTTGTACTTTAGCTAACCCCAAATCCCTTTCACCCATAGCAGTGGTGCCTTCTTCCCCGAGAGGAGGGTGGATGCTCTAGTTAGTCGGGGAGGGGCCTGAGGTTCATGGGCATTTACTAGCACCAGGCTGGTGTTTATTGGGAAAACTTTCTGACCCCTGGGCCTTGATGGAGCACAGAGAATCTTCCTCTCTAAAATAACCTTTCCCTACATTTTTGAATGGGGAGAATGGTCCTTCCTGGACTCAATGAGCAGGAGTAGTTTCTCCCAAGGACTGGCTGCTGTTGAACCAGGGGAGCTGAGGTCCACAGCCTTGGAGTTGACACTTCTTTGCTTTTCTGATGTATAAGCCTTTATCTCTCTTACCGCTCTCTGCAGGCCCCTTCTGGCTGGTCTGGGGATGAATCACTGCGTAAGGCACACATCTTAGAAAAGGAAAAAGAGACGTGGCTGGTGATTTGGCGTGGGTGGGGACAGGAACGGGTCGTTCCCCTGTGAAAGGGGTAGTGAGATAGGCATTGGCCCAAGCAACAGGCCCTATAGATGGTAGGAAATCAGAGATGGATCAGTCAAGGGTGTGTCATAGTTCTTACAGCCTTGTTTCTGGAGTGCCGACTGGAGAGGGTTTTGTACATCAAAGCAAAGATCCTGGACTGAGACCTGAACAGCTCGATTGGGCCTGCCTGCTATTGTCAGCACCAGATACATACACCTGTCTTGAGGATGAAAGTCCATGGAGATCACAGATCATCAAGATCCTAGGATTCCTCTGCTTTATTAGTTTTTATCCTCACATATTTGAACATTTGTGTTTTCTCTTCTCAGTTCTCCCGCTGCCTTTATTGATGGTTTGCTTAGATATACCATCTAGAGGGGTGTGATTTAAAGATTATCAATGGTATTGAATTTGCAGAATCCCTCCTGTATGGCTCAGAGCAAACAGCTTCTAAAATGTTTTCAGCCCTGGCGTGAGGGTTACTTGTGCTGCGCATCAGCACCTACCCCACCTAATGTACTGTCTCAGCCACGGTGCTTTAAGCACATGTTTGCCCTAAATCATGACAGGTGAGATGCTGCCCTCCCCCCACCCCCAGCAAGCTTTTGCCACCACACCCTGCCAAAACTGGTCTGGTTTAAGTACCTTCCTTGCCAGAATTGTCCTAGTTTTAAATATCTTTGAGCTTCCCAAATATATATGGTCCTCACTTCTAAAGTACTCTCATTTAAATATGAAGCAGTTCCCTTCCCTACAGGGGTATAGTGCAGTACTTCAGGGGTTTGGTTTTAGTCAGAGACCCCCCCGGTCCTAGTGGAAAGGGCAGTGGACCTAGAGGTAGAATTAGGTTTGACTCCTAGCTTTGGTGTCATTTATGCCAGTTCTCTTCTGTTCTAAACATAGGATTCCCTCCTTGTCCCTGCCGGTGTGAAGTAGCCATCAACTTGACAGTGCTGTGAGAAAACCACTCTTAAAAGTGGTTCTGTCCGCTACATGTAAGAGAATGAAACTCGACTACTGTCTAACCCCATACACAAAAGTAAACTCAAAATGGATCAAAGACCTGAATGTAAGTCATGAAACCATAAAACTCTTAGAAAAAAACATAGGCAAAAATCTCTTGGACATAAACATGAGCACCTTCTTCATGAACATATTTCCCGGGCAAGGGAAACAAAAGCAAAAATGAACAAGTGGGACTATATCAAGCTGAAAAGCTTCTGTACAGCAAAGGACACCATCAATAGAACAAAAAGACATCCTACAGTATGGGAGAATATATTCATAAATGACGTATCCGATAAGGGTTGACATCCAAAATATATAAAGAACTCATGCACCTTAACAAACAGAAAGCAAATAATCCAATTAAGAAATGGGCAGAGGACATGAATAGACACTTCTCCAAAGAAGAAATTCAGATGGCCAACAGGCACATGAAAAGATGCTCCACATCGCTAATCATCAGAGAAATGGAGATTAAAACCACAATGAGATATCACCTCACACCAGTGAGGATGGCCAACATACAAAACATAAACAACAACAAATCTTGGCGAGGATGTGGAGAAAAGGGAACCCTCCTACACTGCTGGTGGGAATGCAAATTAGTTCAACCATTGTGGAAAGCAGTATGGAGGTTCCTCAAAAAACTCAAAATAGAAATACCATTTGACCCAGGAATTCCACTCCTAGGAATTTACCCTAAGAATGCAGCAGCCCAATTTGAAAAGGACAGATGCACCCCTATGTTTATTGCAGCACTATTTACAATAGCCAAGAAATGGAAGCAACCTAAGTGTCCATCAGTAGATGAATGGATAAAGAAGATGTGGTACATATACACAATGGAATATTATTCAGCCATAAGAAGAAAACAAATCCTACCATTTGGAACAACATGGATGGAGCTAGAGAGTATTATGCTTAGTGAAATAAGCCAAGCAGAAAAAGACAAGTATCAAATGATCTCACTCATATGTAGACTATAAGAACAAAGAAAAAATACTGAAGGAACAAAACAGCAGCAGACTCACAGAACCCAAGAACGGACTAATAGTTACCAAAGGGAAAGGAACTGAGGAGGATGGGTGGGAAGGGAGGGACAAGGGGGAAAAAGGGGCAGTATGATTAGCAGACGTAATGTTGGGGGTGTGCGGGGAGGGCCGTACAACTCAGAAGACGAGTAGTGGTTCTATAGCATCTCACTATGCTGATGGACAGTGACTGTAATGGGGTTGGTGGGGGGGACCTGATAAAGGGGGTGGTTTAATAACCATAATATTGCACATGTAATTGTAGATTAATTTATATTTTAATAATATAAAATAAATTATATTAAAAAAAGTGGCTCTGTCGTATAAGACATAGGATTAGATGAGGTTCCTGCCCAGTTAATTTATCATATGAGACCATCCCAAGACAAATAAAATGAAGATGTGAGTCATACACTGTGGCATAGGAGAGACCGGCATTGTGGAGATATACAAGGCATCGTACAGATGTGATTACTGAACATTTGAGTAGAGGAGGTAGCATGTGTACTGGAAGGAGCATGGACATAGATACCGGAGCAGGATTCAGATCTTGCCTCTTTCTCACCTGTAAAAGGAGCATGCTCCCCACCTTGTAGGGTTGCCACGAGGACAGAATGAGGTATGTGAAGTTCTAGTACTGTGCCTGGGACTTAGTAGGTATGCAAAAAATGGTAGCAGCTGCCATTATTATTTTTAAATGACTAATTGTTTTACATTAACAAAAATTACATGTTAACTGTAGACAGTTTCAACAATATAGATGAATATAAAAAAAACTTTTGACCCCAAATCCCAGTACCCAGAGATAGTTATACTGTTAGCATTTAGATATATATCCTTTAGGTGTTTTTCTGTGTGATAGATAAACAGTATATTCTTAACAAATATCAAACTATGTGTTTTTGTATACTAATGTTTTATTATAATATAGTCACAGATACTACTATACTGCCTACCATATCTTTTTAAAAAATATATTTTTAAGTACATGTTCAGTATCCAGTTTAAAAAAGCAAATTGTATCACAAGGATTATAATAAAAAACAAAGATCTCCTGCCCTATCTGTTCTTATTCCCTGAATCTTCTTCCTGGCTAGTGATCTTGAGGCAAGGTACTGGCTTAATTTGTATTTGAACATCCTGTACTTAGCACAGTGCATATGGTCCTTTCTATACATGTGGTGATTTTTTTTTTAAGATATAAGTCAACACTTATGAAATGTGACATACTACTTTAAAAATATGCAGCTGAAACACACTTCAAGTTGATTCATTTTATAGAAGCTTGGAGGGCTGTCTAAATCATTGGCTATATTGTATGGAGTTTATTGACTGGAATGTTGCTTTTGGTTTACTTTACATTTTAATATGTCTATTTCTATTTTGCTATAAAGAGGTTTTGTAGTGGTGGAAATGAACTTTATATTGGTTGGAGTAGAGATTTGAGACCCAGACACCCAAAGAACAGTGGCTGAAATACGAAGTCCATTTTTCTTGTGCATAAAAGTCTGGCCTGAGAGAACCCGTGGTTGGTGTGGCATCCCTCTGTTCCATGAGCCCTAGGCTCTTTCCCATTCATAGCTCTGCCAGCTTTTGGGCAAGATCTTAACCTCATGGTGCAAGGTGGTGGCTAGACCTCCAGCTATCACATTCATTTTCCCAGCAGCACAATGTAGGAAGAGATGAAGTGCCAAATGCACTGAGCTGATATCTTTTAGGATAGGTTTCAGAAAGCAGCCACAGGAGACTTCTTAATCCTGTCTATGCCTTGGAACAAGGAGACTAGGAAGTGTAGTTAAAGTTATGCATGGCGGGGGGTCCACCTTGCAACTGAGGGCTCTGTTACTATGGGCTAATGGGGGAAGATAACCATGGAAGGGCACTAGCAGGCTTGGGCACAGATTTCAGGCTCTTTTCCTATCATTAATCCCGTGTTAGCCTTTCCATGATATGTTGACAGGATTGCTAATGTAGCAGTTCATTCCTGCTGTGTTTCGAATTTGTTTTCTCTTTCTCACGAACACTGCTGACTCTGTCCTGTTTTAACCCTTCCTTGGAGACTTCTCTCCCATCCACTTCTCTGGAGTCTGAGGCTTTCAGACACCTGTTTGAGTACGAGATGATGACAGGCAGGTAGGTCCTTTCCTTGGGAGCAGTAGCCTGCTTCTGGTCACAGCACTGAGATTGGTTCCTAGCAGAGGGTTGCAGACCCCTGGGGAGGGGGCTGCAGCAAGGTCTCTTTGAATCTACATGTGTTCATAGAAAGTAAACATTCATATTTCTGTTTTTCAAATGTGTAGGTGCTGTTGTGTTGTTAAAATGCAAATTCATTTAGAAGCATTCTTAGTGGGTATTTAATATGTTGTGGTGGTCAGGGCCCTCGCTGTGATTTCATTTAGACCTGGATCTGCCTCTTACCATCTGTGGACCAGCCTCTCTGAATTTCAGTCTCCACATCTGAGAGCGCCTTCCAGAATTGCTGAAAGAATTAAATAAGCTTATGGATGGTAAATCACTGAGCCCAGCATGAAGCACACACTAAGGCCCCCATAAACACTGGCTCTGGTATTGCTTTCTTCTTAACACATACTAAACGTTTACCTACCATCATAATAGCATTTTTTTTTTAGCTGAAAGGGGATGTTTAAAGAGGTTAGGAATCAGTGCTGTAGCTTCTTAGGTGATTCTGATGTAGCCAGCCCTCTAAAGAGGTATTTGGGGACCTCTCTCTACACTGATCTAACCAGAAACCTTTTGGGATGATTTGTATGCATTCATTCATTCAAGACAAGTATTTATGGAGCACCTATTATGCCTCTTCAGGTTATAGGCGTAGATGGGGAGGCTGCTGTGGCTCAGCTTTGCCCTCGCCCCAGATCTTAGGTAAAGGTTACTGTGCTGAGTGTTCTCTGGCTTTTCCAGGAGTGCACACCCAGTGGTCTCCTCTTCTGTACTAAGAGGAGGGGTGGAGCCTAAATACCGAAGGACCCAATTCTCTGTCTTGCCGTAGTTCTTCAGCAGGGACTTCTGACTGCCTGTGTCCAAGTGCTTGCTGGTTGTGACTGGAATGTGGTGTGACTCTGCTGACATTGCTCAACACGGCTGGGGCCTGAGCTGCTACGGGCATTTCCCTGCCATCTCTAGGCAGCACCACACCTCTGCTGAGGTGGAGTGCTGAGAGTCTAGGTGGTGAATCATTTGCCTCAGTAAGCAAATCTGGCCTCTCTCCGCCTCGCCTGAGGGGCAGAGTGGGTTGGGCCACGGGCTGGGAGAGGCTCAGGATGCGTGCTGGCCCAGTTCTTGCTGTGTGGTGGTGGTCATGAGTCAGGCTCTTCCATGTGTCCCTTGCTGAGTCAGCACAACAGGGAGTCTGCTGTGTGTCAGCGCCTGGCCTCTTCGCACCCTGGGCTGCTGGGCGGGGCTGGAGCCTGAGATCTTCCACTGTAGACAACGGGCTGCAGGAAGCAATGCTGACTCAGGTGCCCTAAGGCCCAGTTGTATTTAGAGAATGCAGCTTTTCTTGGGGGTAGAATCATCTTGCCAGCTCCTCTTTGCCCTAAGCTGCTATTCAGCTCAGATGGCTGGGGGAGCTTGGCTGGCCCCAGGAAAGACCAACACTGCTTTCAGGGAATTGCAGACTCAGAGAATGTCAGAGGTGGGGAACAGGGGCCTGGTGAAGGTCACACAGTGGTGGAGCCTGAACCCAGATAGTCTGGATCTTCATTTGTTGCTTTTTCCTTTCTGCCTTGCTGCAACTCAGAGATTGTCCTTGTTAAGGTGGAAGAGGAGTGACGCACATCCAGTGGTTGAACTGAGCTTTGGCAGGAATAAGCAGGAGGACAGATTTTGCATATTAGGGAAGAGGGAAGAACCAAGCCAAGGAAAGCTGGAGGCGCTTGCCGGGTACCTTGGGATACAGACGATACCAGTTTCCTGCTCCCTACCCCAAGAAAACAAGCGGAATGGAAGGCAGGATCCTGGGCTAGGCTTGCAGATTGGACACATATACATACTACATGGGTGTGTTCTGTCATGAAACCTAGCTGACACTGCAGGAGCTCATAAAGCCAGTAGGAGAGGACACAACAGCAACAAAGTGTAGAAGTTGGAAAACAGGTGGATGAGTAGTAACTGGTTTAGGACATTGAGAAATATAATCTAAGATGATTGTGGAAAGCAAAGAACCAGTTTATATCACAGACTCCTAAAAAGCCTAGGAACTGATAGTACTAGGTGCCTCTGAAACTGGGGCAAAGGGGGTGCTAAAATATAGAAGATTGGGTGGCAACTATATGACATGCATTTGGGTCCCATGGATCCTTTCCTCCTCTACTCCCTGCAGCCACTTGACTGCCTTTCCTTTGGAAGGGTAAACAGTTTCTGGACTGGGGACTAAGCACAGTGGACAGTATGGGTACTTTATTTAAAAAACAGAGAGATGAACTAACTGTTTACTCTGCAACGTGCATTCTTAGATTCCTTGCACACTGGCAGCCAGACCTTGATTTTCCCAGTGGTTTGGAAGAGTACTGCTCTCTGAGAGGTGACCAGCTCGAGAAATGACCTCAGGTCGTTTTCTCCAGGCTTACCCGGATCTTCCTACACTGAAGCTCAGAGCTGATGCATTCCTCCTGTGTGCTTAGAGGGTCTTGTCAGCTTTTGATCCCTCATCCCTTTCCCCCTAGCTTATTATGGAAGACATACACACCAGTAAGGGGAATGGTGCAGTGCATCCCAGTGTACCCATGCAGTTTCAGCCATGACCAACTTGTGAGTAATCTTGTTTCTTCTGTTACCCCACTCATTCCCCACCCTTGATTATTTTGAAGGTAATCTGCAATATCATATCATTTTTTGGGTAAACATTTCAGTATTTGCCTTTAAAACATAAGGACCTCCTTATTTTAAATGTAAGCATTTGGTTCTTAATCATGAACAGACCTCCAAGGATTACTATAAAAAGTAAGTAGAGACCAAGTCACAAATAGAAAAAGCAGCTGAAACAAACCACACTGGTAGAAAACAAACAAATAAAAAAAGAACCATCATTACTGCACTCGGGTGAAAGAACGGATATTGTACCCATAATACAAAAGCAGCTATTAAACAGGTAATATTTGTGCTTGTCACTCAGTTAAAAAGAAATTTGGAGAGCAAAAAAGAGACCCTTTAGAAATTAAAACCATGATAGGGAAATAAAAACCCAATTGAAGGTTAGAAGATAAAAGTGATAATGTCTGAGAGAAAAGCAAGGAGGAAAGAAGATGGAAAACATAGAGGCGAGCAGATAAGAAAATTGGGAGGACCAGTCTAGAAAGCCCAGTATCTGAATAACAAGGTTCTACGGAGAGAGAGAAAACAGAGACTAAATGGGAGGAAATTGCCAGTAAAATACTTGAAGAAAATTTCCTGTACCTGAAGGACACAAGTGTTCAGATTTAAATGTACTCAAAAAAGGAGTCCACTCCCTGACCATATGCCTGGTGTAGAGTCTAGTATCTGCACCTCCCCTCCTGACCTGCTAGATGTTCCCGTATGGTCACCTGCCCAGTGTTTATAGCATTCATATATGATCTTGCTTAATTTTATTTCCCAGAAAGGGCTTTTGTCAATTCTCTGGGACCGTGACCAGACACTATGTTTAGTTGCTTCCTTCTGGGAGTCTCCATCTAGTAAAGGCAATGTTTGTACTGTTATACCGTATTGTGGGTAGAATTGTGTCCCCCTAAGAAAGATATGCTGAAGTCCTAACCTGTAAATGTGACCTTATTTGGACATAGGGTCTTTGTAGATGTAATCAGGTGAAGATCTGGTCATGCTTTATGAGGACAGGCCCTAATCCAATGACTGGTGTCTTCATAAGAAGAGGGAAATATGGACAGAGACACGCAGAATTGAGAACATACACATGAAGACCCATGGGGCAGGTGGCTAAATGAAGAGATTGGAGTTAATGCTGTCCCAAGCCAAGGAATGCCAGGAATTGCTGGTAGCCCCCCAAAGCTAGAAGAGGCAAGGAAGGATTCTTCCCTAGAGGCTTTGGAGGGAGCATTGCCTGCTGACACCTTGATTTGTGGACTTTCAGCCAGAACTGTGGGCAGTTTTGAACCAAGTTTGTGCTGATTTGTTTTGGTAGCCCTAAAAATTAGTACACGCAGCCACATTTGTGCTTGTCACTGACTTTTTCAAAACAGAACAGTATCTTATTTAGGGAAGTACACATAGGTGATAAAATCATAAAGAAAAGGAATGGATAACGAGAGATGTCTGGAGAACGGGAAAGGGCTATGAAGGGGAGGGATGTGTGGAGCTTCTAAGGGACTGGGTGGGATTACATGGGTTTTCACTTTATTTTCATTAAACTATTCAGACATGTTTTATACACTCTTCTATGTGTATATACATTTGACAATAGACTGAAAAAAAAAAGCCAAGTAGAACAAAACTTCCAAACGGACCAGTTGCTTAATCTCGGAGACGTGATGCTGAATCATTTGAACCAAATGAAGACCTGGGGATAAGAGCCTTGGCGCCACAGTGAGCAGTTAGTAAATCAGAGGCTCTCGTGCTAATGGAGATGAATAATAAATTAGAAATCTCAAAATGGTAAATCATCAACCAAAGCCAAAGTTAACATTAGGACATATGGGAGAGTATCCTCAAGTTATGCCAAGTTTTGAGAGCTTGGCTTCCAGCTTAATGTTATTAAGTCAGACTCACGGGCACTTTTTGGCCTTCATATCCTAGCAGGGGATGATGGCCTTGGGGTCCTTTTATGAGGTCTGTATTAAATACCATTACGTACCATAGAAAGTCATTCAACCTCTCCATATTAATGGAAAGTCAGTTTGGTGCAGTTTGCCTTTGTGCCTCACTAATACTTCGAAGCTTTTCTTCCTAACAGAGATGATGAGCCTTAGGCTCAGACTCTGACCAATAGCAGCATCTACTAAAATATACTAACATTTATTTTTGTTTTCATTTTATGTATGTGTACAGGTTACCTCATGTTAGGAGAATACTTGTTTTATCCATTTATATGGTAGAAAGTTTCTTCTTTAGTAACTTTTAAAAAGTCAATTTAAAGAAAAGTACTATGTAAATGGTAGTAGGTAGTGTCCTGATTCAGAAATGATCAAGAATAATGCCCGTGGGTTGCTGAGGTCTGGAAAACTGTGATTATCTTACTGATTGTAGCAACACGTGAGCCCTTATCCATGTATACCTTGTCTTGACCTAATAATCAGTGTTTTGGTGTATCTTTCTGTCCGGCATGGAGAAGGCCCTTAAAGGCAGAATCTGTAGCTTATCAGTCCTTGCATTCCCCTCCCCACCTGGCGCCAGTGGGGTGTGTTAGTCACTAGCGGACCCTGGCTGAGGTGATCCTCTTTCTCCAGGCTCATTATCAGCCTGGTGCACACTGCTTCCCCTTAGTGCCCTGGAATGGATAACGCTGGGGAGACGCCCCCCAACCCCTGGCAACAATAGGATGGGAAGTGGGTAGTCTAAGGGGGTGTACAGATTCTCTCTCAGTGAAGTGACCAGTGAGGGGCTGGTTCTTTGAGAGAGTCTGGGCTTCCCATGGTTCCTGGACAGGGGTGTGTGTGGGTTCCACAAGAAAGAGAATGAGGTTTCTGCCCCCTGGGAAACATACTCCATCACATTCTAGAAGAAATGGTGAGTCACACATACGTGAGGCAGTTAGGAATGATAAACAGAAGTACATCACATTGAGGTACATGGTATTGGTTTTGTGTGCTGAAGGAATAATTCAGGAAAAGGGGGAGCTGTGAAGACTAAGTTAATCAATGACAGTTTTAGGGATCAAGCAGAAATTGAGAGAAGCCTTAAAGACATACAGAATTCCTTTCTTCCTGTGGATGGCACGGCACACGAAGAGAGATCTGGTTTTGCTTCCCATCTTCATCCCTCATGAACTGTGGTCAACCAAGTTAACCTTTCTGTGTCTGTTTCAGCATGGGCAAAATAGGGGAAATAATTCCACCTACCTCATAGCACTGATGTAAGGATTAACTAAGGGGATGTATATACAGCTGTTTACATACATCATGTAAAGAGCATCATGCCACTACATAGTAAGTGATCAGTAATTGGTGGCCATCATTATTTATTAATCAACCACCACATTTCTACAGCAGACATTTATTGTATGGCTATTATGTGTCAGGGACTGCCAGGCTTCCCACCAGTATTCTCCATACTTTGAACACTGAGTCCCATGGTTTCTGTTTATGTACAAGACACTTAATCATGTTAGTAATAATGACTGCTGTGGTGTCCTGAGGGCCTATTGATGTGTCAGGCAGTCACCTAGGTACTTCATTGCTATATCACCTTTAATTTTTATCCCCATTTTATAGAAGCAAGAATAGAAGTACAGAGTTTATGAAACTTGTCACATGGAAAGTGTCAAGCTTGGGATTTAAATCACTTGCTCTTTTCCTTCTGTTCCATATTGACTCTTGTTACCATCACCCTAAACCCATTATGTCCCACACTGAGCTTGGCTCCCTCAAATGGCCTTTGTCTCTCAACCTCTTCATGAGGGGCACCACCATTCTACTTGTGTCTCCCATGTCTGAAAGGCTAGAGACCTCTCCCTTTCCTGTGAAGCCCCTATATCTGGTTAATCACTAGTTTTTTAGTTCAAATGTGTCTTTTCCTCTCTGTTCCCCTTAACCCTGGCCAGGCCCCCGTTGACTTAGGCCTGGGCTTGTTCTCAGCATTTGTTCACTTGACCCACACATGACAGGTGAAGTTCGCACAATATACATTCATGGGCTTCCCCAGATTTTGATAGAACATTCTTAAATTTCCCAGAAAGTAAAGCACAATAATTTGTTAGTGCCACAGCTGTTTGTCAGCGATAGGAGCTTAGAATGGGCTCAGTGCAGTGGTACAGATGGGCTGCTGGGAAGATAACCTTTCTCACTGGGGGCAAGATGTTGGAGAGAACCGTGCTCCACTCTGAGTAAAGCTGTTCTCTTGAATAAACAGTGCCGGGACAATTGGAAATCCACATGCAAAAGAGTGAAGTTGGATGCCCTATCTCATACTATGTATAAAATTTAAGAGCAGAAACCATAAAACCCTCAGAAGAAAACATAGAGGTAAATCTTCATAAACTTGGATTTGGAAGTGGATTCTTTGATACCACACCAAAAGAATGAGCAACAAAAAAATAAAGTGGACGTCATGTAAATTAAAAAGTTTCTGCATTAAAGGAATGAAAAGTAAGTGAAAAAACAGCCTACAAAAAGGGATAAAATATTTGTAAATCATATATTTGATAAGGTCTAGTATCCAGACTATACAAGAACTTTATAACCCCAAACAAAAAGACCAGTAGACATGTCTCCAGAGAAGACACAGATGGTGAAGTAGCACATGAATAGATGCTCACCATCATTAGTCATTGGGGAAATGCAAGTCATAACTACAGTGAGATAACACTGCACATCCATGAGGGTGGCTGTAGAGGAAAAAGAACAAGTGTGGCGAAGATGTGGAGAGACTGGAACCTTCATACATTGCTGATGGGAACGGAAAATGGCTCAGCTGCTGTGGAGAACAATTTGACAATTCCTTAAAAAGTTAAACACACAATTACCATTATAACCTAATAATTCCACTCCTAGAAATATACCCAAAAAAACTGAAAACAGGTACTCAAACAAATGTATGTTCAAACGTGTCCATTGCAGCACTACTAAGAGTAATTAAAAGGTGGAAACAACCCAAATGTCTATCAAATGGGCAGATGAATAAACAGATTCGATATATACACACAGTGAAACATTATCCAGCCATAAAAGAAATGGAGTAGTACTATATGCTATAATTTGGATGGACTTTGAAAACATTATGCTAATTGAAAGAACCAGATATGTCACATATCTTATTCCATTTGTATAAAATATCCAGAATAAGTAAGTCCATAGAGATAGAAAGCAGGTTGTAGTTACTAGAGGTTGGGAGGAGGGGACAATGGGGTATAACTGTTTAACGAGTATGGGTCTCCTTTTGGGGGTTATGAGAATATTTTGGAACTAGAGATGGTGGTTGTATAACATTGTGAATATACTAAATACCACTGAGTTGTTCACTTTAAAATGGTTAATTTTATGTTACGTGAATTTCATCTAAATAAATAAAATATATACCAAAAAAAGTAAAGCATTCACAGAGCCCTTACTTTAATTATTAATAGTATAGATGCTTGGTAGATAACAATATTTCAGGACACTGTGATTGAGAATCATTCCCTGTAACCATCTGCTGAGATTGCTAGCTGGCTTCTAATTACAGCCTCTCTTTGCTGAGGGCAGGACCTCTAGGCCAGGGCTTGCTAACTCAGATGCCTTCAGGGGTCCATCCTGTTGGGATAATTGCTTGGGGTCACCTGGATGTAAGGCAGCAGGGAGTAGTCGGGGTTAGGTGCAAATGGGCTGGCCCTGCACTATTTAAAGGTATTCAAATTCAAACAAACAGTCCTGGGCTGTTTCTTGCCCCATCTCCATCATTTTGCCATCTTTTTTAAGCCATCTGCCAGACTAATCCATTTAAAAAAATAATCTTCAATATGCCATTCAATTTCTAAAAATCTGTTTCCTACAACAGGATCTAAACTTCTTTCCTTCTCCTTCAGAATCTGAGGAAGCTCAGCTGGTTCCATATAGTATCACGGACCTGTTCTCATCCTCCTTGCTGCACCCTGTCCTAGCCACCAGGAGGTGTGGGGTGACAGGACTGAACCCCTTTGGATGTGTAAGAGGAAAGGCTCACTTTGAGTCTTCGGTTTAAGGGCAGCTCAGAGAGAAATGGTCAGCAGCTGGTGGCCACCTCTATAGGGACAGGAGTGGGTTTCCTTAGTGTCACTTGCCCAGTAATAGGAGTGTGTATTTTTGTTATCTTTGCCCACAGAGATTGGGAGAGAGGCACAGAAGAATCTGGAAATATTTTTGTTACTAGATAAGACAGAAAAAGTTTTTTTGTTTTTAAATTTGCCCACACACTCCGAGGTTTGGACCCATTCTAGAAGCTCAAAGTGGGGAGAGGCATGTCTAGGAGTTGTGTGTCAGGGGAGTTAGGGGGAGGGTGTGGAGGAAGGAGACAGTCCATTAGATCTAGGGAGTGGCTGGCCCTGTTTTCTTTTGTGCTTCCAGCTCAGGAGCTGCATGTAATCCCTCTTTACTGCTGATTTTCTGAGAAACGTATAGGACACAGAGCACCTGTATAATTTGTAACAATTAAGTGGACATTTGTGGGCCAGGGGCAGGGAAGGAAAAGTGGAGTAGTGTGACATGAGGGACCTGGCTAAGGCCCTGCCCTGAAATGCCCCCTGAACCTCTCACGGGTGCCCAATGTACCGCCATCACGGATTCCTTTCTCTAGATATTGGAAAAGTTTGAGCTGAGAATCTTCTTAAATGACAAATACCTCTAAGAGAGGTAAAGGTAAATCTTGTTCCCCTCAGTGGGAATAAATGGAGAACCAACCGAGGGAGGGTGTGACCCAGCACAGGTAGGGCCAGAACTAATTTGCATTTTTTCCACTGTTTACCTAGAGTGGCTGAACTGCACTGAGTCAACCTTCTTCTAGTTGTTATTCTGCCTTCAGTGGATTCCTTTCCCCACCCTCCCCATTTGAATGGCAGGGGTGGGGAGAGGATCTGTCTAACTTCCTCTGAAATCCACTATACTACAGAGCTCTGTATTCTGGGTGGTTCAGCATCTGGTCCACAAGAGGCTGTGCTTATAGACAGCCTGTGGAACTATCCCACTCTTGAAAATGGAGGCTTGGCTTCCACATCTCCAAGGAGCTCGATGGCTCCCCACTCAGGCAGGACCCCTGAAGGCATAGCTTACAGCACTTCAGTCAATTAGCACTTTTGCTCTTTTTAGGGAGACTGGCTCCCACAAGGGCACCCTGATTACTGGAACCATTGTGTGGGTGAGGTGGCTGCTTCAGCTGCTGTCCTGGGAAGTCCAGACAGCTCCAACACTGCATGCTTCAGTGCTGGAACTTGGGGGATAAGACCCGGAGTATAACTAGTTCAGCACACTCGTTCTTCCTTCCTGGGCCATCGTAAGTCTGGGGAAAGGAAATCCTGGAGCAAAATATGTCTAAAAAGTGAAATCAGTCAAAGGGAGAAATAAAGTTTAAAATCCGTTTATTGCTTACAAACTATAGACTGGGGTCTTCTCTCTTTCCTGCTCCAGCAGAAGCAAAACCAACCCTCACCTCTCGGGTACAGATAGGGTACAGATAAGCCCTCCTTGCCCAGGTAATTACACCCTAATATGGAGATGAACTTCTCTCCACCCCTGAGGAATGATGCAAATGCACTAAAGCCCTACTTCTTTCCACCTCTCAATGCCTATTGATATGCAGATGTACTAAAGCCAGGCAAGATATTCTGGAAATACTACAATTTTACCCACAGCCAGTTTCACAGAGAGCATCACAGGTGTGAACATGTACGTGCCCTTGACTTCCCCAACTTGTCAGCCAGTTCTCAATGGGTGGAGGTGAATGCCCAGACTAAGGGGAAATCTCTGTGTCCAAAAGACGTGCTTTCTTAAGAGTTTAAGTAAAGTAACTTGGAGAGGTCCACAGAAACTGTCCAGACACAGTTGCAAGTTTGAAAATCCAACGTGCACCTCCATTCCTTGTGGTCTGAGAGTGGTTACAGCCCAGGCATGCCCTGGCAGGCAGGAAGCGTAAGAAGTGCTCCTCAGAAGGGCCAGCTGGGGCCCCACAGCTCCTTTGGTAGGATGTCATGGGCTGTGTGGCCTAAGGGTTGAGAGAGACTCTGGAGTCAGGTGCCTGGGTTTCAGTCCCGGCTTACGAGTTGGGTGACCTCGGAAACTTTATTTAATGGTGCCATATTTCAGTTTCCTCATCTGTAAAATGGAGATGGTGATAGAACCCACCTCATAGAATGGTTGTGAGGGTCAAAGGTAATGCCTATAAGAGACTTGGCATATAAATGGATTCATCGTGGATGCATGATACCAAAAGTGATGACTCCCACCCTCAGTCCATGGATGCTGCCCAGTGGAGCCTGATAGAGAGGACAAGAGAGTCAGGCGGGCTCTGTATTGGGTAGTTTCCTTCTGATTAATGCAGACTCTGGTTTCCTCTGTATTTCTTCCCTTGCCCAGTATTGATCCTCCAGAAGGTGGAGAATGGAGACCTGAGCAACAAGATCCTGAAGATCACTGATTTTGGCCTGGCTCGGGAATGGCATCGAACTACCAAGATGAGTGCAGCAGGGACCTATGCCTGGATGGCCCCTGAAGTCATTCGTGCCTCCATGTTTTCCAAAGGCAGTGATGTGTGGAGGTAAGGTCCAGAGGTTCAGACTCAGTGTTCCCCAAGCCCATTTTGGCTGCACTCATGCCTCAGGACTTGGAGAGTTGAAGTTGCCTAGAATCCCAGGTACCCCAAGTAGGTCTAAGTGACCCCTCCAGAGCAATCTTCACTGATTTGTAGATTGCCAAGGGACAGTTTCAGTGCCTTCATCTACCAAAAATCCCTCCAGTGCTATGGCCAGCACCAGCTCTGTGCAGGCCCCTTGTGTTGGTGGATGCTCCCTAGGAAAGACCAGTAGATTGCAGGGACAGTGTGTACTCCCAACTCTAACTGTAGGGTGGTGAGGGCACCCAGTCACTCCTGGAAACCTTCCCCAGGGTCTCCCTGCCTTCCTTAGCAACCACGGCTGTTGCTGCTGGACTTTTCCTCATTGTAAGCTCTTCAGCTGATGAGTGTTCTTTAAGCTGTCTCTTTTCTTGATAGGCTGCAAATTATCCTTTCTAGTTATCTAGTTAACCTTCTAGTCAAAGCTCTATCTGCTGAACACTGACATAGAAATGGGAAAAGGTGAATCCCAAACATGTACCCAGAAAAGATCAGACCAACCATTCCCCTAGGAAATGTCAGCCTAGGAGGTCACAAGGACATAGACCTAAAGTCTTGTCATCTGATGGGAGGGTGAACATCTACAGAGTATGCATCCTCATGGCTGTGCGACAGTAACATCACCTTAGTATACAAAACAAAGGACTGTAGGTACTCATTGTGCTTTAGTCTATGAAGTTACTGCCTCCTGATGCACTGTAAAGTGAACTTGTGTATGTATATGTGTGTGTATATTTTAAATAATAGCTTTATTGAGATATTAGTCACATATAAAGTCCACTCTTTAAAATGTATGTCAATGGTTTTTAGTAAATTTACAGTTTTATACCAGTAACCACTGTTGTTAGTTTCCTAGGGCTGCTGTTACAAATTACCACAAACCTCTTGGCTTAAAAAGAAGTTTATAGTCTGGAGGCCAGACTTCTGAAACTGGTGTCAGCAGGGCCGTACTGCCCCCAGAGATTCTAGGGGAGATTCTGTTCCAAATGAGGATGGGTATTAGGACATGGACATATCTTTTTAGAAGCACCCTTCAACCCACTGTAACTGCTATCTATTTCCAGAATGTTTTTAGCACCTAAAAAAGAAACCCATACCTATTAGCAGTTACTCCTTAATTACCCTACCCCAACCCCCAGCAACTACTAATTTACTTTCTATCTCTGTGGATTTTCCCATTCTGGAAATTTCATATAAATGGTATCATACAGTATGTGGTCTTTTGTTACTGGCTTCTTTCATTTAACATAATATTCTTAAGCTTTATTCATGTTGTAGCATATGCCAGAATTTCATTCCTTTTTATAGCTGAATAATATTCCATTGTATGGATGTACCACCATTTGTTTATCCATTTATCAATTGATGGATAGTTGGGTTGTTTCCACTTTTGGTTATTGTGAGCAATGCTTCTATGAACTTTTGTGTGGACATATATTTTTTAATTCTCTTGAATATATACCTAGGAGTAGAATTGCTCAGTCATGTAGTAATTCTATGTTTAACTTTTTGAAGAATTGCCAAACTCTTTTTTTACCATAGCTGCCCCATTTTACATTCCCATTAGCAATGTATGAGGATTCCAATACCTCCATATCCTCTTAACATTTGTTATTATCTTTCTAGCTTATTATAAACATCCTAGTAGATAATGAAGTAGTAGGTCATTCTAGTTCTGATTTGTATTTTCCTAATGACTACTGGTGCTGAGTGTTTTTTCATGTACTTACTAGCCATTTGCTTATCTTCTCTGGAGAAATGTATTCAAATCCGGTGCCAATTTTAAAATTGGGTTTGTCTTTTTATTTTTAAGTTGTTAAAGAGTTCTTTATATATTCCTGATACAAGTCATTTAAAAGATACATGATTTCCAAATATTTCCTCCCATTCTGTGGGTTTCTTTTTACTTTCTTGATGGTATCCTTTGAAACTCAAATGCTTTTAGGTTTTGATGAAGTCCAGTTTATCTGTATTTGCTATGATTGCTTGTGCTTTTGGTTTCATATCTAAGAAACCATTGCCCAATTCAAGGTTACAAATATTTACAGCTGTGTTTTCTTCTAGGAGTTTTATAATCTTAGTTCTTACATCTGGTCTCTGTTCCATTTTGACTTAATTTTTGTGTGTGGTGTGAGGTGGGCCCAATTTCATTCTTTTGCACATGGCTGTCTAGTCCCAGCACCATTTGTTGAAAAGACTTTTCTTTCTTTGAACTGTCTTGTCACCCTTGTCAAAAATCAGGTTTGCCACAAATGTGAGGATTTATTTCTGGACTCAGAGTTCTACTCCATTCTGTATTTCTACCCTTATGGCATTACCATGCTGTTTTAATTACTGTAACTTTGTGCTAAGTTTCTTTTTAAATTGAGGTACATATAATAAAATGCACAAATCTTACTGTACAGCTCAATGAATGTTGACGTTTGTATACACTCATGTAACAATCACCCAGATCAAGATACCATTCTCGCTAATTATTTTTTTATCTTTCACCTCTATCACCCATGCCTGTGCTTCATAGTCTGTTTTGAAACAAGGAAGTGTGAGTCCTCCAACTTTGTTCTTCGTATTATTTTGCCACTCTGGGTTCCTTGCACTTCCGTATGAATTTTAGGAAAGTTTTATCAATTTCTGCAAAACAGGCAGCTGGGATTTTGATAGGGATTGTATTAAATCTGTAGATCACTTTAGCGAATATTGCCATCTTAAAAACATTAAGTCTTCCAATCCACAAACATGGGATATTTTTGTGTTTATTTAGGTCTCCTTTAATTTCTTTCAGTGATGTTTTGTAGCTTCTGTATACTGCTTATTTCACCACACATTGACTGCAGGGTGAAGTATTTATTTTGGAGAAGAGAGTTTTCCTTTCCCTAAAATACCTGACCAGATCTCATTAGGTTGAACTATATACTGATATTCAGCCGTTTTGACCTACAAAAACAGTAATTTCATATGCTTCAACCTAACACCTTCATTGCCTAACCATAAGCTAATGAGATTAGTTAATATATTACTTAAACTAAACTGCTGTTACAAAAGACCTACAGACCCCTGGCTTAACTAAGGTGGAAATGGATTTATTTTCAGAGAGTAGTCTAGTCAATCCAGGCTGTGGAGTAGCTGTGCCCCATAAGATCATTCAGAAACCCAGGTTCTTTTAGGGTCTCTCAGAGCATTGGTCTTGTCTGAATGGTTACATCTAAGTGACTGTTACTTTTATATTGTATTCTGCAGAAAAGTGGAAAGAGCTTTTCTGTGGCAAAAAGCTTGTCTTTAATTAGGAGATGACCCAGGAGTCTGCATATCTCCTCTGTGCACAGCCCATTGCCTGCTCTTGAGAATGTGGACACACTGACTCTAAAGGAGGCAAACAAATGTCCGCTCTAGCTGGACAACCATGTGCCCAGCTAAAATTCTTTTTTTTTTTTTACATTAAAGTATCATTGATATACAATCTTATGAAGGTTTCACATGAGCAGCCTTCTGGTAAAATTCTTACTATGGAGGAAGGGGAGAATGGAATTGACAGCAACCAGCCATTTGCCACCCTCAACTTGATCTTTCCTTTCTTTGTGGGAAGCTGTGACTTTTCAGTAACATGATTGGTTTTTACTCCTGTAGTCCTGCTAGGCTTCTTCTTCCAGGCTGACCGTGAAATTGTTTTGGCTTTATTGTTACATTCTCCAAAGGTTTTGCTGCCGTAATGATTTGGAGTTGTCTCAGGCATCCAGGCACAGTCTTAGTGGGAAAGGAAAGCCCAGATGCCTAATGTAGGGTCTGCTCATGACAGAAATGGCCAGCAAGGAAGGGCAAGGCAATTGTAGGGTTTGTCTATCATGAAAAGAACAAGGCAGGACTCTCAGCTTTTACGCAAAATGTCCTTGTTCCAGGACTAACCTCTGGGTCTTGCCCTTCAACCGCAGATCCTCAAAGCAGGTTTGCGGAGCCTCTGGTAACAACAATCTGATGAAGTTATTTTACTCACAGAGGAGACTAGCTTGGAGGTAAACTCCAAATCAGCAAGACTTTGGTTGAGGAGTCTGGAAATGGTCTGCTCTACTCTGACAGTGGGTCTCGAGTTTAGAATTGTACCCACCCACTTAAGCCTCCTGACTCAGTTTGATTGATGAATATGGTTTACAAACAATTCACCCTGCTCCTTTCCAGCTTTCTTAGGTTCCATTTTATAGCATTTCCTACTAGGACAGAATTTATTGGAACCCATTAAATGGGCCTTTAGTCTCTCCCTCCTCAAAGCTACTCACCCAAGTGGCTCCAATGATCTCATACTGTTACCAGAGGAAAACATGTGTCCATTGCTCTATGTACAGTACACACACCCACATGAAATAGTATTTACCATCTACAAATGCTTAAGGGCTAGGCTCTATGCTAGGTGTTGTGTATCTTTTATCTCACTTATTCCTTACAAGAATCCCCAAAAGTAGACATTATTTCTATTTTACAGGTGAAGTAACTGAGGCTTAGATGATTTAAGTCATGTGCTTAAGTTCACCAAGATGGTAGAAGTAAAGCAGTGATTAGAACTAGGCATATATACCTCTTGCAACTCTGTGCTTGTAGCCATGTCACTGTCTGTATACTCTTGCTCCTGCCATGTTGGGCAGCCTCTTCCAGGATGATCAGCCTGCCACTGCCTGGAACCCAGCAGGATGTCCCAGACAGGGCCAGATTATGCCAGGAACAAAGCTGGTTCCCAAATTGACTTTTAATTTACTTTTTCAAGAAATATTTGTTGAATACTTATTGTGTGTCAGGTCCTGGACTGAGCTTGAGTTTAACCCCTTACCCATCTACAGCACATCACTCAGGGCCTAGTGCCTCTGGGCCTCTGCTATTGCTGGGTGCCCAGGGCCAGCTGAGGTTGTCTCAGCTCTTTGAGTGTAGTTCTCTGGGCCTCTCCCACATGCTGTGATGGAGGGTAAGATGATAATAGCTCAGATCGTCAGTGGCATAAATGTCCTAATCCACTTGGAATTCGGACCACCTCAGGTAGAGTAATTGACAAAATCTTTCCCTCTGGTTGTGCTGTGCAGGGAGAGCAGTGGTTACAGCCAGACACCATTGTCCTACGGTTACTTCCTGCCTGTTGTATGTGGGATAAGATGGAAGCACTTTGTTAATCTTAAGTTTTTTAAATTACAGGAGCAAAACACATTCACTATAGAAGAAAATGAGAAGATATGGATAAACAAACAAAAAAAAGGGGGGGGGGAAGAAAATCATCCACAACCAATTTTTAAAGATAATTTATGCTAATACTTTGGTTCATTTATTCCTGTTCAGATGCTCATCCAGTCATCCCTTAAAATGGGATTATTCTGTTTTGTAAGCTGCTTTTTGAATATAATATAGCATGAGCATATTGCCATGTCAATAAGCATTTATTGTGCCAATAAATATATTAATGTATATTACATATGTATGTAATAAATATATCATCATTTCAAATGAGGCCCAATTAATAACCACAACAAGAAGAATGTTATTTATAGTTACAGAGTGCTTTCACATATTGTAGTTCAGTTGCCTTTGCCAAATCTTGTTAAACAGTGTGGTTCCTGGAATGCTGTCCACTTTCCCTCACTTTGAAAAAAATAAGACACCTCTGGAGGCTGTTAATTATCGACACAGGGCACATTCCCGAGGGCTTGGGGTTAGGCCGTGAGGACTCTTGGGAAATCCCCAGCAGCACTGTGGGAGCTGGGGTTCCCCACGCGGGGAGGGACTCCAGGGCAGTGTTTTAGCCGAGCTGGTACTTCCAGGCCACTTGTAACTGGTCTTGAAAGGGCCTCAGCCCTTGGAGGGGCAACCAAGTAGGTCAACCTGAGGTAAATCATGTGGCCTTCTACTGCCCCCCTCTCCCCGGGACTCGGACCATCTGACGTGTGTTTCTCCAGCTCCCTTCTTATATCCTTTTCTTGCCAAAGGAATGCCAAGGCTTCATGTGTGCCACCCACCTTCTGTTACAAAAACAAAGAGGACATTGGCAGCAGAAAACCTTGGCATATTCAGTCATTCCCTGAGAGGCTCCTTCCCTAGATGCTGGTCTCCATCAGCAAGGCTCTCACCCGACACTGGGGCTCTCCCTAGTCTCCCTTGCAGAATTATTCAGTGAGGTACGGATTGTCTTCATTGTACAGATGAAGAAACTGAGGTTTAGAGAGGTGAACTGCCTCTCCCAAGATCATATGGCTTTAAGTGGTAAAGCAGGCATTTGACTCAAGTCTGTAGACCTTTCTTGAGCAGCAGCTCTCTCATTTCTCTTAGCTATAGAGCCCTTCAAGTGGAATGGAATGCAGATGAATAAAGAAATGAGCCAGGGAAGAGCAGAGCTGCCCTCTTGAAGCTGGGAGGGGTGGGGTCCCTGGCTCCTCCATCTTCCAGGTGGCCTGAGACATCTCCGTGGGTCTCCCAGGACTCACTGTGAAAACCATCACAGAGGGGATGTAAGGACACAGACAGGACACGTTTGGATCTTTGAAACACTCTGTCTTTCCAGGTAGTTTTTGGCCAATCGTCTTTGCCTGGATGGAAGAACGTGTTCTTTGGGACCTTGGGTTTTTGTTCCCCAGGGTGGAGGGGGGGCCTTAATGCCAAGAGCAGACCTCTGAAGGTGAGAGTCACTCTGACCTGGAATCTATTCAGCAGGGCTAAAAGCTCTGGGAGGCCACCTGGTAGAAGCTGCCCATCTTGACCACTGTCTGGATGAGTCACTTCAAAGGCGCAGAAATGATATTCGGGGATTACTCTCGGTAGCCGGTGCAGCCTGCAGTACCATCTGACCATACACTCTTCCCCATGCCCACCAACCCACCAACCCATCCACCATATGGGTGCCTACTTTGCACCAGAGCCTGGGCAAGGCCTTGAGAATGCAGAGATTGAAAACTATCCCTGCCCTTTGGAGCCTATAGGTTGGGAAACAAACAACTACAGGGCATGGCGCCCCAACAAGGGCCAAGTAACACCTGGGGGCATCAGGGAAGACTTTCGAAGTGTCTAGCATTGTACCCATGAGCCTCAGACTAAAATTCAACTCCTTGTCAAGACAAGACCTGCAACTGTCTACCAGGCTCTTCCCTGTTAAGATACGTGAAGAAAATGATAGTATTTGGAGGCCTCACTGGGGAAAGCCATTGTCCGAGGAGACCAGTCAGGCCACCCTGAGGTCCCATCTGCAGGGATCCTCTGAGATGCCCTGGCACCCTGGTTGGTGCATTGTTCTTCTGTAGGTCCATGCTAGGCCATTTGGGGTTCTTTGAGGACAGCCATGCCTTTATACCTGCCGATCCATGTCCTTGGACCACTGGCTCCTTCTTCACTTAGCAGTCAAGGTCTAGCTGAAGGGCTAGGGATTCCTACCCCATCCTGGGCTTAGCACCCTGTATATACAAGGTACCATGATAAAATAGATACTGGGCTTATTAATTTTATTTATTTATTTATTTTAATATAATTTATTTTATTATCATTAATTTACAATTACATGTGCAATATTACGATTATTAAACTACCCCTTCATCAGGTCCCCCCCACCAACCCCATTACAGTCACTGTCCATCAGTTTAGTGAGATGCTATAGAATCACTACTTGTCTTCTCTGAGTTCTACTGCCCTCCCCGTGACCCCCCAACATTACATCTGCTAATCGTAATGCCCCTTTTTCCCTCTTATCCCTCCCTTCCCGCCCATTTTCCCCAGTCCCTTTCCCTTTGGTAACTATTAGTCCGTTCTTGGGTTCTGTGAGTCTGCTGCTGTTTTGTTCCTTCAGTTTTTTTCTTTGTTCTTATACTCCACATATGAGTGAAATCATTTGATACTTGTCTTTTTCGGCTTGGCTTATTTCACTGAGCATAATACCCTCTAGCTCCATCCATGTTGTTGCAAATGGTAGGATTTGTTTTCTTCTTATGGCTGAATAATATTCCATTGTGTATATGTACCACATCTTCTTTATCCATTCATCTACTGATGGACACTTAGGTTGCTTCCATTTCTTGGCTATTGTAAATAGTGCTGCAATAAACATAGGGGTGCATCTGTCCTTTTCAAATTGGGCTGCTGCATTCTTAGGGTAAATTCCTAGGAGTGGAATTCCTGGGTCAAATGGTATTGCTATTTGGAGTTTTTTGAGGAACCTCCCACTGCTTCCACCATGGCTGAACTAATTTGCAGTTCCACCAGCAGTGTAGGAGGGTTCCCCTTTCTCCACATCCTCGCCAACATTCGTTGTTGTCTTTTTGGATGGTGGCCATCCTAACTAGTGGGAGGTGATATCTCATTGTGGTTTTAATTTGCATATTTCTTATTATTAGCAATGTGGAGCATCTTTTCATGTGCCTGTTGGCCATCTGAATTTCTTCTTTGGAGAAGTGTCTATTCATGTCCTCTGCCCATTTCTTAATTGGATTATTTGCTTTCTGTTTGTTAAGGTGCATGAGTTCTTTATATATTTTGGATGTCAACCCTTTATCAGATACGTTTTTTATGAATATATTCTCCCATACTGTAGGATGTCTTTTTGTTCTACTGATGGTGTCCTTTGCTGTACAGAAGCTTTTCAGCTTGTTATAGTCCCACTTGTTCATTTTTGCTTTTGTTTCCCTTGCCCGGGGAGATATGTTCATGAAGAAGTTGCTCATGTTTATGTCCAAGAGATTTTTGCCTATGTTTTTTTCTAAGAGTTTTATGGTTTCATGACTTACATTCAGGTCTTTGATCCACCTTGAGTTTACCTTTGTGTATGGGGCTAGACAGTAGTCCAGTTTCATTCTCTTACATGTAGCTGTCCAGTTTTTCCAACACCAGCTGCTGAAGAGGCTGTCATCTCCCCATTGTATATCCAAGGCACTTTTATCAAATATTAATTGACTGTATATGTTTGGGTTAATGTTTGGATTTTCTATTCTGTTCTACTGGTCTGTGGGTCTGTTTTTGTGCCAATACCAAATTGTCTTGATTACTGTGGCTTTGTAGTAGAGCTTGAAGTCAGGGAGTGTAATTCCCCCTGTTTTATTCCTCCTTCTCAGGATTGCTTTGGCTATTCGGGGTCTTTTGTGGTTCCATATGAATTTTAGAATTATTTGTTCCAGTTCATTGAAGAAAGCTGTTGGTAGTTTGATAGGGATTGCATTGAATCTGTAGATTGCTTTAGGTAGTATAGCCATTTTGACAATATTTATTCTTCCTAGCCAAGAGCATGGGATGCATTTCCATTTGTTAGTGTCCTCTTTAATTTCTCTTAGGAGTGTCTTGTAGTTTTCAGAGTACAGGTCTTTCACTTCCTTCGTTAGGTTTATTCCTAGGTATTTTATTCTTTTTGATGCAATTGTGAATGGAATTGTTTTTCTGATTTCTCTTTCTGTTAGTTCATCATTAGTGTATAGGAAAGCAACAGATTTCTGTGTGTTAATTTTGTATCCTGCAACTTTGCTGAATTCAGATATTAGTTCTAGTAGTTTTGGAATGGAATCTTTAGGGTTTTTTATGTACAGTATCATGTCATCTGCAAATAGTGACAATTTGACTTCTTCTTTACCAATCTGGATGCCTTGTATGTCTTTGTTTTGTCTGATTGCTGTGGCTAGGACCTCCAGTACTATGTTGAAGAACAGTGGAGAGAGTGGGCATCCCTGTCTTGTTCCCGATCTTAGATGAAAAGCTTTCAGCTTCTCGCCATTAAGTATGATGTTAGCTGTGGGTTTGTCATATATTGGGCTTATTAATTTTAAATTAACATGACTTGTTGTTGGTTGTAAACTACTGATAAGTATTTTTAAAAACTTGAGGGTTGTGTTGAAAATATAAGGAGAGCCATTCTTACAGCTGTTCTGGCCTTACAGTTGCTGGTACTGCCCTATTCCTGGAAGGACTGAATGCTACATAATATTGCCTGGTTCTGATTGTGACTTCATAGAATTATTCTGCTAAGCTCTGTGCTCCCCTGTGATCACACGATGTGTTAAATTCTTCATGTGGACTTGAGAGATAAGGATGGAGCTCTGAAGTCCTCACAGCTGACACACTGCTCCACTCTGCTGATGCCAGCCACCCTTGTGAAACATTCCCCTTTGAACTGGGCAGATCTGTTAGGGACTCACTCACACTGATCAGGGGCAGGAATCTGTTTAACCTAGTGGACACTCAAATCTTTTATAGGAACAAAATCTATTTATTTTGGATGGTCAACTCTCTTTCCTAAAGCTAAAAAAACCTTTCTGACTAAAGTTGACATTTTTTTTAAACAGAAAAAATGTATTCTTGGGAGGCTGCCTCTTCTCCCAGTTTATTCCATTAACACTAACAACAACAAAGTAGCTGTGACTGTTAAGCACTGATTTCAACACTTGAGTAGCTCATTTAATTTCATAACAGCCTTAGGAGACTGGTGGTGTTATTTGCACTTTACGATTGAGGAATTTGAAGAACAGGACTTTGAAACCAAGTGAGCCTGATTCCAGAGTTTTTGCTTTTAGCTAGGAGGCCATGGTCTCCTTTTTATATTACACTAGTGCATCAGTTTCATTAGTCTCCCGGTGTGTCAGAGAAAATGTGGTATGCTCAGAAAAGCCTCAGGAGCTACTCCAGTGGGGTTGCACCTGTGCTTTATTACGTGATTTCTGTCTCCTTCCCCTTCTTAGCTATGGGGTGCTGCTTTGGGAGCTGCTGACTGGTGAGGTGCCCTTCCGAGGAATCGATGGCTTGGCGGTCGCTTATGGTGTGGCCATGAATAAGCTCGCCCTTCCCATTCCTTCCACATGCCCAGAACCTTTTGCCAAACTTATGGAAGGTAAGTGACCCCTGGCTGGAGGAAAAGGGGAGTCAGTTTACCTTCCTATCAGCGCTTGGTAGATTTTGGCCATTCTGCAGGATCAGTTACTAAAGGAGGAGATGAAGTATTAGTCACTCAAGGAGGGTGAGTGATTGGAAGAGTTACTTCAAGATGCTACACTGAGGTCACAGATATCCCTTCTGTCCATCTCCAGTGACTGTAGAACTTAGTAACTAAAGCCTGCTATCCGGTACTTCAGTATATTTTTATTTAATATAAAATAAGGTATAGCAGCTTTTGTTTTAGGACCTCTGAGTGTCATACATAGAGAAATGGAGACCGTCTGGGAAGAAAAGAACTCTAAAAGCCATCTAATCAGACCCTATAATTGTGTAAGTGAGAAACCAAAGCTGTGAGAGGTGAAGTGGATGGGTGGCCCCTGCCTTTGTTAGCGTTTGACCTGAGAACTTGCTTTTCTAGCCTCCCACTCCAGTACTTTTTATCCGTGCCTTCTTATCCCCTTGAAGTGGGGAAAGGTGGCTCACTTATTTATGGGAAATTGAGACCCAAGGTGTAGTTGTCCCCTGTCAGGACTGGAATCATGTAGTGATGTGATAAATCATGGTAGTCATACTTCACACAAGAAAGCTCTTTGGGCTTGCTTGCTTTTCAATTGGATGGGCAGAAACTGCAGCATTTTCTTTCCAAATTCACTCTTTGTGATTGTGATAAATCATATTTTACTTTACTTCCTGAGCCCTGTTTGGGGTTACTTAAATCCAATCTCTTTCTAGAAGGAGAAGTGAGAGGTAGTTTTCAGGTAAGTGAAGTCATGTAATATCCTAAGTCTTACATTTGCATCTGCCCATTCATACTTTTTGTCTATTCACATGTTCCATACAGATTGCTGGAATCCTGACCCTCATTCACGACCATCTTTCACAAATATCCTGGACCAGCTAACTACCATAGAGGAGTCTGGTTTCTTTGAAATGCCCAAGGACTCCTTCCACTGCCTGCAGGATGACTGGAAACATGAGATTCAGGAGATGTTTGACCAACTCAGGGCCAAAGAAAAGGTAAGAGAAAACGAAGAAAAAGACATGCACTGAATCAGGGCAGCTGTTTCCTTCCCAGCTTTACATAGGGAGAGTTCTCCAGGCCTTAGGTGTGACCTGAAATGGTACAAACTTTTTCTTTCTTTCTGGGATGTGGCAGGAACAAGTAGGAGTCCTGAGTCCAAAGCTCTCTTTACGAGTATCTACTTAATTGTTCAAACTGGACAAAGAGCACCACTAGGCAAGTACCAGTGGGGTGTCTCACCCACCAGCTGAAAATACGAGGTCTAGAAATGTTTCTTCGTTCTGCAGTGGAATTCTAGAGGGTAGTTAACTTGATACAGTGATACTTCAACACTGAGAACACTTACTCAGACCTTCCTGCTGATGTCCTTTGGTGTTAGAATCAGAAACAGCACATGGGCTAAAAATACTGTGTTTCTGAAATTGTTAGGCATTTCTCCTGTTTTTATGGAAAAGGCTCCAAGCCCAAAGTGACTGGGGAGTCAAGAGACTCTCTGCTTCCTAGGGAGCTGCCTTTTTACTTTGTTGGCCATTCCTGTGCAGCTCCTCTCTGCATCCTTAGTGTCGAGGTGGCAGTCGGTGTCTGCACAGGTGGAGCTGATCACCCGTCCTTATGTCGCTTAGGCTGCAGGGGCCCAGCCAAGTCAGAGGTTACAGCTAGGGGCACAAGGGATGTCCACGTAAAGACTTGATTAATTTCTTTTTTCCCTGCTTGCGCTGCACTGTGGGAATTTGGGAAGCGATATAATAACACTAGCTAAAATTGTGTATGTCTTGAGGATTTAATAATATGGGTAACTGTTGAACCACTGTGTTATGTATTTGAAACCAACATAAGATTGTATATCAATGATACTTTAATAAAAATAAAATTGTATATGTCTTTTTGGCTTCCCAGTTCTCTCACCTTGAAAAGTCTGGTGACGACAGGACCTTTATTCCTTCTGTTCAGGAGTCTTAGAGCTCCTGCCACCAGCATGTAAGGCAGGTGTTACTGTCTTTCTCATCTCAGAGCTGAGGGTCAGTGACTTGTGTAAAGTCACACAGACTATCTTCTTTCCAATATTGTTGTTGTTTCCCTAAACAAATGACTTAAAAAATAATTTCTGGAGCTGATTTGAAGAGATTAAACTCTTTTTATGCAATGTAGTAATCCTAACTAACCCCTGTACTGCTTGACAAGTCTGCGCATTCTGCAGGGGAATGGAGTGAACTTAGAATGCATCTTTAGGGACCT
>JAVSCE010007631.1:0-46607 GCA_032199065.1 Smutsia gigantea
AGAACCAGTGAGGGAACACTCCAGCGTCCGCCATCTTTGTGACATCACTGCGTCGCCGCCACGCCATCTTTAGCGTAGCCCGGGAAAGAACGCTCCTTTCCCGGTATTCCCTAAGAGGGCAGCCCTAAGGTCATGACCCCCGTGCGCGGGGTACGCCGGGAGTTGTAGTCCCAGTAGACAGCCTTCCTGATTCTCCGGAAGTGGAGGCGTGAGAGGCCGGCGGCTCGGGGTAGTGGAACTCCCGTCTAGTGTTAGGGCAGTGCTCCCGGGGCCGGTCATGAACGGGCCGGCGGACGGCGAAGTGGACTACAAGAAGAAATACCGGAATCTGAAGCGGAAGCTCAAGTTCCTCATTTACGTGAGTGCTGGGGTATGAAGATTGTGGCGGGGTAAGGCCTGGCTCTGGTAGGACCTCAGTTTACCCATGTGTAAAGGGAGTTGGGTGAGCTGTCGCCAGGTTTCGAACCACTTTACGGATGGCTGTAGGCTCAGCGTCCACCTTGCCTGTGATATAGGAACACGAGTGCTTCCAGGAGGAACTGAGGAAGGCGCAGAGGAAATTGCTGAAGGTGTCCCGAGACAAGAGGTGAGACACGTTGTGGAGAAAGGGGGAGGCCTGCGGGAGTTGTGGCTCCTGTGGATCTGCATTCGGACCGCATCATGGAGTGGGGCCACAAGTGCATGGTGCCTGCCTTGAGGCTGTTGTGAGGATCCAGGAGGCCAACTAGAAGGGACAAGGGCCCCAGGAACATTGCTGAGATGGAAATAAACATTTGTTCTCCCTGCCTCTTCCCTCAGTTTTCTCCTAGACAGACTTCTGCAGTACGAAAACGTGGATGAAGACTCTTCTGGTGAGCAAGGTCATGAAAAATTGGTGGAGGACATGGCTCCTGGCACTTCAGCAAGCTTCCTGGGCCCCTCTTTTTAGGCTTTGGCGGCTGGTGGAGCCTCCAGTAGTTCTTAAGACTAGTTGCTTGCTCTCCACCTCTACCTTTCATTCCTTCACTCAGATATTTACTATTTACTGTGTTTCAGGCACTGTGCTTTGCACAGGGGGTACAGTGGTAATCAAAATGGACAAAGTCTTTGTATTCTAGTTGGGGGTAATAAGTAAGCAAAAAACCTAGAATTTTAGATTTAGGGGTTAAAATCAGGTTTATGTGGCAGTGATTGGAGTAGAGCAGGGGTTAAAAATTTTTTTTCTGTAAACTGCCAGATAATATTTTAGGCTTTGCAGAGCATGCAGTTTTTGTTGCAACTACTCAGCTCTGCCTTATAGTACAAAAGTAGCCATAGGTGATGTGTAAATAAATGAACATGGCTGTGTTTCAATAAAACTTTATTTATGGACACTGATAATTGGATTTCATATACTTTTCATGTCATGAAATACTATTTTTCTTTTAATTTTTCTCCCATTTGAAATACTATTTTTAGTTTACAGACCATATAAAACCAGATGGCAGGCAACATCTCAATACAGTGCTCAAGAAAAGGCCTTTTTCAGGATGTAGTGTTTGAGTGAAACCTAGCTAAGAAGAAACCAATCTTGTGAAGCTAGGAGTGAGAGATTTCCAGGCAGAGAGAATCATAAATGAAGATGCCCTGACGTAAGAATGGACCAAGTTGTCTGAAGAGCAGCAGAAGAGCTGAAGCAATATAAAGCAGTGTTTTCAAACTTTTTTTTGAGCACTATTTATAATCAATAACATCTCTTACATCAGGAGCAAATCCCCACATATATTCTTTCTTATAACACAAAATGTAATGAAACAGTGTTAAGACCGCTATGTACAATTTATTCTGATACTTCTTAGACTGGTTTTCTTTTTTTTTCTTTTCCATTTAATGCTGGTTGCAAACCAATAAATTCACTTCATGACCCCTATTGGGTTGAGACTCACAGTTTGAAAAAAGCAGTGAGGTGGGCATTTGTAGTCCTATCCCAGAGTGGGGTCCTCATACGCCATGTCACATACAATCACTTCTCATCGTGCTTTTAAACGCTGGTCTGGAGCAGGGGGTCAGCAAATAACAGCCAGCCAGGCTGCATGTTTTTGTAAATAATGTTTTATTGGAACACAAAACACCCATTTGTTAACGTTTTGTAAGAGGACAGTAGGTAATAGATGAGGTTAGAGAAGTAGGTAGGAGCCAGGTCATGGCAAAATGTTTGGCTTTTATACTAGCTTCTCATTGCCAGCTTGTTCCTTCCCTGGGGTCTTTCCATTAACTTGCTATTTGAGAGGGACTTCAGAATAGGAGGCCTGAGAAAAATAGCATGTTCATGGTCAGAGGGATAAATCTGAGTGGGGAAAGCCAGAGACATAAGCCACTACTCATCCTGGAGAAGCCCACAGTCTGGTCAGGGAGAAATCCACACGTGACCCGTTAGCACAGTGTGAGGAGGGCCGTGACATGAGAGCAGAGTTCTGGGAGAGCCAGCAATTAACTGGGCCTGAGGGATTCTGGAAGACTTCTCAGGTGACATCTAATCTACTTCTTAAATGATCTATCTAAGGAGAGAAATTGGAAAGAGTATTGGTTATTTGTTAAATGAATGATGGACCTTCTAGGTAGAGGCACAGAAGTGGGAAACACATTTCTTTTTTGATGAACTAGATGGGTGTGTTGTGAAGAGTACAGTTTGTTTGGAAGACCAGAAAGGTAGGTTGTGGCCAGATTAAGAAGCACTTTGAATGCTCTCAGGCAGTAAGGGACATTACCAGGAAGGATGTGATCAGGTTTACATTTCAGGTCATTCTAGAGTTGAATGGAAGTAGATGGCAGGAGAGATTGCTTAGCAGGTGATTTTTCACATACATGGTGGTGGCCTGGTCTTGTGGCAGTTGTAATGGGGAGTAGATAAAGATAGGAGAGATTAGATTAACAGGACCCTGGATGTGGGGAGTGGAACAGAGATAGGAGCTGAAGGCAGCTTAAGAGATGAATAAACAGAGTGGGACAAAATGGTCAAGGAGTCAGGCCTGTGTTCAAGTCCCAGCCCCACACCATACTCTCTGAGCCTCAGTGACCTCATCTGGAAACTGGAGGTATTTTGCCCTCACCTATGAAGACAAGGATTGGTGGTGAATGTATAGTGCCTCTTCAGAGCCTGGCACGTCCTGAGTACTAGACAAATGTGTTGTCATGGAGGAGCCTGGGTAGGAAGTCAGCTGTAAAGGACATCGTAAAAAGCTGGACAAACTGTGGGCCTCCCCAGAACAGCATATGTGTGCCAGCTGGGGAGTCAGATTCCCCTGAGCCCTTTCATAGAGTTGAGCCCTCTGAAGTAGACTGAGGGCCTTACATCCCGCTCCCACTGACCAGCCCTCTGCCTCACAGACTCAGATGCCACTGCATCTTCAGATAACAGTGAGACAGAGGGGACGCCCAAGTTGTCAGACACACCAGCCCCCAAGAGGTGAGAAGAAGCCATTATTCTCTGGGGGTGGGGTGAGGAGGCACCTGGGCCTCCTGGCTGCCTCTGACCCCTTCCCCTTGCCCTGTACTTTCTCCAGGAAGAGAAGCCCTCCACTGGGGGGTCCTCCCTCTCCCTCCAGCCTCTCCCTGCCTCCTTCAACAGGGTTTCCCCTTCAGGCCTCTGGGACCCCCTCTCCATACCTGAGCTCGGTGAGTTGGGCCCAGGGGTGGGAAGAGGGAACTGAAATGCCTGGGAATGAGGTGGCGTCGTTTGGGCAGAGGGGCCAGCCTGTGGTGAAGACAGGCCAGCTCTGGAGACATCTGTGTGGGTGTGGCCAGCAAGTGTCCCTTGGAGGGTTTTGAGTTGGGACTGCCCACTTGCCTCTAGTGCAGGAGTGGGGAACAGACATGAGGAGAGCAGACCCCAGGACAAAGTCCTGCTGCTGTCCCTCCCCTTCTGTTCTCCGGAGCCACACTCATCACCATCTTTTGTTTTTCCATTCTTCCTCCCCTTTGCATTTCTTCCCTTCACCCCCTACCCCATCCACTCCATTTCCCATCTCCATCCCCCACTCCCACCTGCAGCTGGCTTCCCCTCCCTACCCCCCATTCCCTTCTGACTACCTGGCCCTGCAGCTGCCCGAGCCCAGCCCCCTGAGGCCCAAGCGGGAGAAACGGCCCCGCCTGCCCCGGAAACTCAAGGTACCCTGACTTGGGGACAGTAGGGAGGGGCCAGACGGCAGAAGGACAGCCATCTGAGGGAGGCTGAAGACAAGGGCTTGGGGCTGAAGAATTCTGAAGGATTCATTTGGACTGCTGGGGGCCCAGCCCAGGGCTAGGGGCTGAGGGGTGGGTCAGAGACGTCCTGGCCCACAGGCTGGATGTGGAGACAAATCAGGGGCAGAACCAGCATTGGGGTTCTTGGAGCGCAGACACCTAGGGCCCTGCCCTTGGACTGCTGCAGTGTGGGCAGGGCCAAGCCAGGCAGCCCCAGTGGAGGGGTACAGTTGTAGGATCTAGAATCAAGTCAAGGCTCCCCAGCTAAAAACCATGTGACCTTGAGCAGATCTCTTTGACACACTAGGTCTCAGATTCTGCATCTGTAAAGCTGTGATCAGACTACATATAATGAACAGGTGTTCATGGAATGCCTACTATGTACCAGGCACTGTTCTAGGTGCTGTTACAGATGTAGTAGTGAACAAAACAGACAAAAATCTTTGCCACATTCTAGGAAGATAGGCAGAAAATAACATAAATAGATACTAATGCAGGAAAATGGGGTCAGGTAGAGAGGGTGGAAAGCACCAGAGTAGATGGGGGTTAATACTTACAGCTGGGTCATCTGGTATGTTACTTGGTCAGAGACTTAAAGGAAATGAGAACATGCCATGTGGCTCCCTGGGAGATTGTGTGTCAGGGAGAACAACCAGTGCAAAGGCCCTGAGAAGAGTATGTGTGTGGCTTGTTCAAGGACCAGGAACAAGGCCAGTGTGGTCAGAGGAAAGTGAGCAGGTCAGAGAAGTCGCTGAGGAGCAAGGCTATAGAGGACCTTACAGGTGGTGTAAAGAGTGTGGCTTGGACTGGGAATGAAATGGGAAGCCATTGCAGGAGGTTGTGCAGAAGAATCTCCTCTGATGTGCATGCTGCCACCATGTGGAGAATGGACTGGGGAGGAGTCGTGTCAGGAAGGAAGCAGGGAGCTATGAGGAGGCTCCTGCAGCAAACCAAGTAGAGAAGGTGGAGAGTGGATCATGGATCTATTTCAATGCATGAACCCCACGAAGACCAATGGGCTATGAGCTAGAGGAGCCAAGGATGGTCCAGTGTTGGGGCCTGAGCAGCTGAAGAAGTGGAGCAGCCTCTTTCTGAGATGGGGAGGGTTTGGCGGAGCAGGTTTGGAAGGGAAGATGAAGAGGCTGGTTTTGGACGTATTGAGAAACTGCCCGGAAATGCCAACGAAACAACTGAATAACGTGAGCCTGAGGCCCGTGGGGCAGATTTGGAAGTCTTTAACATGGAGGAGGGTGGAGAAGAGAAGAGGCCTGGGCACTGAGCCCCAGGAGGAGTGAGGACACAGAAGGCACAGTGCCCTCCAGCTCTAAATCAAAGTGGAATAGGATCCAGGCTAGGCAGCTCTCAAGTTGGATGGACTGTGGACTCCAGGCTGTGGAGCACAGAGCCATTTGAGAGGTCATGCTTGTGGTTAGGAATGTGGGTTATGGGGTTCAGATCCCAGCTCTGCCACTTACTGTGTGACCTTGGCCCTTGAGCCTGAAAAATGGGTAGATGATGGACGATAATGCTATCCTTTTGCCTAACTTAGCAGGGTGTGCTTGTGTTGTGTAGGGCAGGGTGGTGGAGTAGGCAAGGGTCAGCGAAGCCTGGAGCGTGGGTAGACACGTGCCATGAACTTTCTGAAGTGCTGGGTCATAAAGTAGAAGCGTGATGGGGAGCTAAGTTCTGGACATACAGGAGAGAAAATGTTGGTTGAGAGAGGGGCGCAAATCAATTGCTGTATGTGTGTGTGGGTGGGAGAAGGTCTCAAAAAAGAGGTAGCATTTGAGCCTCAGGGCGAGATTTGGATATTCCAGGCTGAGGCAAGAGTAGAAGGAAGATAGAGACACAGCAAAAGTGTTGTTTGGGCTGCAGCAGATGTAAGGAGAAAAACAACATGAGAAAGAAAGGCTGGGGCAGCATCACAAAGGCCTGGATGTGCAGGGTCAGGACGTTCTGCAAAGCGGGTGCGGCAGTCAGCAGAGTTTCTTGGTGGCTTAGTGTGAGCATTCAGGAAGTAGTCTGAAGAGAGGAGGGAAGTCTGTGAAGAGTGAATGAGGTCAGTTAAGAGCCTGGGCGTCAACCAGACTTGGCTGGTTTAAATCCCAGCTCCTCCACATACTCACTATGTGACCTTCGGGCTGTTATTTAACTCTCTGAGAAGGAGAGAGTAGGGCCAGATTGGACACTGCCCAGTGGGCAGGCCTGTTCCACAAAACCTCCATTTCTGTTTCCTCCTCTGGTTGATGACCTCTCCTCCCTTCTACGGTGGTTGGAATGGGTCAGCAGTGTCAACAGAAATCACCTGGCACACAGTAGGTGTTCAGTTTGTGCCCACAGGCAAAGCATGAGGCCCACAGAGCTCTCTGGGGAGGTTTTATAAGGACCTAGCAGGGGTGGGGCTGGAGGGTTGGGCAGGACAGAGGCTCCTTCCCAGCCTCAGAGGACCAAACAAGGCTTTTGACAAATAGAAAAGGACACTCCAGGTGCAGGGACTGGCCTGTTCTCAGGCCCACCACACTGCCTATGCCAAGGGCAGTGAGGAGCCTGAGGCCCTCAAGCGGAGGAATGACGTGCTCAGGTCTATGTTTTAGAGAGCTCACTCTGGCTGCAGTGTGGAGGAGGAGCTGGATCTGGGAGAGGCTGAAGGCAGGGAGTCCAGTTAGGAGGCTGGTACCATAGGCCAGGTGAGCTGAAAGGAAGGCCTGGGCTAGGCCATTGGCAGCGGGGATGCCAAGGAGGGGCCCATCCAAGATATAAGAGGTAGAAGCCTCACCTGGTGGGGGGCAAAGACCTAGGCACCCTCCACCAAACCAGTGAGTCCCATGGTAGGAGGGAGAGGCAGCCAGTGGTAGAAAGTGGTATCTGAAGTGCTGGAGGTGGGCAAGCAGGCAGTCACTCCAGGCTGACTCTCTCTCTAACTGCTATCACAGGGGCAGCCAAGGTGCTTCTCTGATGAGGGCACGGCCTGCCCTTTCCCTCCTGGTTTCCTGTAAGATCCGTCCTTCCCCCCCATCACCGCCTCCATCACCACCTGTTATGCCCAGCATTTGGCTGGTTTGAGACTTTAAGGGGCTGAGGTGGGGCAGGTACCCTGCTTGCAGCATTGGCTGGCCCGGCTATGTCCCCTTCCCCATCCCCCAGAGCTACCTTAAGGGGCAGTGCCAACCTCCTGAAGGTCCCAGTACCTCCCTGACATGGGTCTTCCTGTTTGTTCCTTCCTGCTGCAGATGGCGGTGGGCCCCCCTGAATGCGCTGTGGGAGGGCCGCTGACCTTCCCGGGCCGGGGTTCTGGGGCTGGGGTAGGGGCAGCACTAGCCCCACTGCCCCCTCCCAAGATGCCCCCCCCCACCATCCTGAGCTCCGTCCCTCGGCAGATGTTCAGCGATGCAGGCAGCGGGGATGATGCTCTGGACGGGGATGATGACCTGGTGATCGACATCCCGGAGTGACCCCCCTCTGGCTGAGCCCTTGCCCAGGGCTCTCTGTGCCAGCACACATAAGCCCCTGGCTTCCGCAGAGACGTTTATTGACATCCAGTTGCCATGCTGCGGCTACTGACACAATCAGAAAAGGCGTAAACATGCACAAAATGTCCCCTGGAAGTGGACCCCATCAGAGAGGGCAGAGGTCCTGCCCTTACATCCTGGCCCCATCCAGGAGACTGTTATTTAAATGAGTGGCCAGGAGAATCTGCCACCTCTCAGAGAAGTAGAGATCCTGCAGTGCACCCCTCATTTAAAAGGGCAGCTGTACAGGGCTAGGTGTTTTCATTTTTAATGATTCTGTATTAAAGGAGTGGCTCTTTTTTGCCTTTTCATCCTTTTCTTTGCTGGGAACATTCTCCTCCTCCAAACCCCCCCTAATCCGACCTCCTCCCTGTGGGTGGAGGGGGACCGGGCAGCCTGGAGAGGCAGGAGAGAGGAGCAGCAGGGCCTTGGCAAGGGGCTTTAACAGGATCCCCCTGCAGTGTGTGCAGGACGGGTGGTTTGCATATTTGCATGTGTGGCGAATCAGGCAAAAGGAAGTTTGCATATGTGAATACAGATCTCCACAGTCCCACGCAGGAAGACAGACCCACAGTCACGGAGACTCTCACAAAATAAGACAGGTAGTGGGGGGCGGGGCATCCACCCCGTGTAAACGTGCAAAACACTCGTGCGAAGGTTGGGTACTGGACCCGGCCCAAGGGGCTTGTGCTGGGCAGCTGCTGTCCCACTCAGGCTGAGGGCAGAGCCCCAGCCGCCGGAGGCAACTCGCTCGTCAAGGTGTGCCAGCGCTCCAGGACTATGTCTGGCTGCTGCAGACAGTCACTCCAGTGCCTCTGGGCCTCTCCCCGGGCACCTGGCCCCAGTGACACACCACCTGGGGAGCAGGTAGATGCAGGCAAAGTCAGGACCCAGCTCACTGCCAGGATGCCCTCCATCAGCACCACCCAGCGGGCTCCTCCCTCACCGATGAAGTCGTTGGATTTGCCAATGTCATAGTCCCAGACTGTGACTTCCAGAGTCTTGGTGGCCAGAGTGGAGAGCTCCATCTCATAGAAAAACTCCTGGGACAAGGCAAAGCCACACCTTCCATGAGGCACTGCCCCCAGGCCCCCTCGATTTCTGGTCGGTCCCTTCCCTGTTTACCTCATTAAATTCTGGGTTGAGAGTCTTCTTCTTCACACACGTTTTATGCTTGGATTTCTTGTCCACGTCGGGCCTCAGGTACCTGCCATGGAGGGTGGGCAGGGGTAGGGGAGCGGGGTGGTCAGCAGCAGGCCAGGCCGCTGAGGAGGACCGGGCAGAGTCGGGCTCCCTGGGGCGGGGAGGGTGGGCCTCAGGGAGGGCAAGGGCTCACGTCTTGACGTAGGGGTCAGAGTAGCCGTTGACGTCCATGGCAGCCAAGTGGGCACAGCGCACGATGCCCACGAGCAGGCCCCGGCGCTGAGAGCTGTAGCTGAGGCCCAGCAGGATGCGTCCACGCTCTTCCAGCAGCCCAGGCCCCTGTTCTGCCTGCTCCAGCTGTGGGGCAGATGAAGGGGTCAGCCTGCATCTTCACCACCTCTCAGCCAGACATGGGCCCTGCGAGGCACCTCACCTCCTTCAGGTAACAGGAGATGCCCCTCAGTGCCGCAGACATGGAAGAGGGTGAAGCCAGCTGAGGAGACAAAGAGAAAGTTCTGGAAACCTGGCCTCCTCAGGACCCCCTCCCCCTGGCATCCCACAGCCCCTCACAGACCGGGACCTGGCGCTCAAGGCAGATGTTAAAGTGCTTCTTCTGTGAAGGCCTGAGGCGGCGGAGGGGTACTCGGATCTCCCCGATGGACTCATTGTGGCTCAGCTTGTCCTCATCACAGACGGAGATCCTGGGGGGGAAGTGGGCGGTCAGGGCCCCTGGGGTGCCCGAGCCCCACTCCAGCGTGGGAGAAAGGTCCTCCAACCAAATGCAGAGCGCCAGAGGCCAATCTCAGCTCTGCCCTAAATACCCTGCAGCTCACCTGTAAAATAGGCCGTTTCATGGGCTTTGTGGTGAGCACTAGGCCAGGAGCTTGAGAAGAATGCTTTGATTTGCCCAGTTCCTCTGCCCCTCCTTCTCTTCCAGCTGTCCAAGCTGTTCCTGGTCCCTTGAGACCTGCTCATCTGCTTCAGGGAGCCCTCCCAAATCTTGAGGACCACCCCCTCTACTGCCTCCACTCGGCCTGGGGATGGGACCCAACAAAACATGCATTGGTGGGTGTGGGTCATGGATTCAGGATGTAAGAACTAGAAGGGCCTGAGGAGCCTTGGGCAGTCAGACGAGGATCCCACACCTCCTCCTGCGTGGGACAGGGAACCAGCCTGGGAGACACGTGAGCCCAGCAATTAAGAAATGATTGCCTTTACTTCTGTCCAGACTCTTCTGTTGCCCCCCTGTGCTTCCTTCTGCTGTGACACTCTGGAGCAGATGGGTCATGCAGAGATGTTCAGATCCAAAATCTGCCTCTACCAGCTGCCTGTGTGACCTTGGGCAAGCACTTAACCCCCCTAAGCCTCAATTCCCATCTATAAAAGGGAGATAATGAGTCCCCACCTCCTAAAGTTAATAGGATCAAGTGAAATAAAGAAATTAAGAATGCGTAGCCCAGGGTTGGGCACTAGTAAGCACTCATTAACTTAGGCCTCGTTTCTCTTCTGAAAATTGGTTCCAGCCTTCCTGCTTTCTGCCTCTGGTCCTTATTTCCAGTCTACCCAATACCAAAGGGATCCTAAAAGACCCTGATGGTGCCCCTACCCCAGTGCAAACCCTTCCATGGCTCCCTACTGCCAAGAACAAAGGAAAAGGTCTCACAAGCCTGGGTTCTGCTGCCCTTCACTCCCCACCAGGGACTACTCTCCGCACAGCTCCACCTCCTGGGAAGACAGAGCAAGTTTCCTGTCCCTGAAGACTTCACTCCTTAGAGATGTTAGGGGGACATAGGCAAAAGAGACAGACATCTGCATAGGTCTGACTTAGGTTGGGGGCTCTGAGAAAGGGTCTCGGTAAACAGGGAAACTTCCAGGAGGCAGAGCCTCAAATAGTGAGTGGGATTTATGTTGGCAGAGAGGAGCACCTTCCCCACAGAAGAGACACAACAGGCAGAGATCAGGAGTAATGAATCTGACCGATCTGAAGGGGGCAGCCCTCTGCTGGAGAAGCAGTGGGAGATACTAGGGTGCAGGTAGGAATGCCTGGGAAACATTTTGGCCAGCTGCTGAAGGGGATGGGGAGCCACTGATTACTCACTCTTGAGCATCTGAGAGGGGCTTAATGGGAAACAGATCAACCAAAGAAGGTTCCAATGACAGCTGTGCCAGAGGAAGGCCTAAGCTGGAATCCCTGCTAAAAGGGAAGGAGCCCTCACCTGAGCACCTTGTGGGTGATGTCATCATCCGTGATTCCACTGTACGTCAGGTCCTCGTTCCACACGGGATTCAATGTGTTCCTCTGAGTCTTGGTTTTTAGCTTATTGGCCTGAGGTGTGGGGATGAAGAGTTCTCAATCCATGTCCTCCAGACCCACAGAAGCTGGAGGCAAAGGAAGGTTGGGGATGGACCCACAGGCTGGGTCACCTTGGGTGGCCAAGGAGGCCATTACCTTGCAGGCTCCCGGCAGCAGGTGCAGCTTGACGTAGGGGTCAGCCAGGCCATTGAAGCCCATGGGCTTGAGGCCCTGGAGAGAGTAGGGAAAAGAGGGCTGTGAGCTCCCACGCATCCGCCCTCTGCAGAGTGGATCCTTGGGTTGCACAGAGCCAAGAAGGGTGCTAAGCAGGGGTACGAGGTGAGAGGGGAGAAGCAGGGGTCCAGCCTGGGGAAGGGAAGGGAAAATGGGAACCCACCCCTTCCAGGTAGGAGACAAACAGGGCCAGGGATTGGGAGGCAGTGAGTGCCCACCTTAGCCCTGAGGATACTACAGTGCAGAGTGCAGGAGGCCTGGTCGTAGAGAAGGTCAAACTCCAGCGTGCCCAGGGTGGCTGGAGAAGAGGGAAGAGGCAGCGTGAGTAGACAGGTGTGTGTGAGAAACCAGTAGGCAGGCTGGCTGTGTCAGCTGTGAAGGTGTGTGCGTGTGTCTGGTCTGTCAGCCTGTGAGTGTGCCTGCGTCTGGGTCCCTGGCGGGGCTGCCACTGGGGCTGTGTGGGTGGTTGAGTGTCTCAGCAGAAATATTGAATATTGAGCCTTGCTAGAGCTGTAATCTCCACACCGGCTGCAGCTGTGGCGGCCCTGCCCGCCGCCTTCCCCCCACACACCCACTTGCCACAAGCCTGGAGGCCTCCATTCTCACCCTGGGCCCCTCCAGCCCCCAGACTCACTGGTATCATCCGAGTCATAGCTGTCCACCTCGGCTCCATCCTCAGGTGTGGTGGCCCCAAGGACAGCTGCCGGAGGGGCCAGGGCCAGCGGGGCCTCCCCGAAGCTCCCACCACTCCCTTCGGGTCCTGGTCCCCGGCGGGGGAAGTAGTCAGAGATCTGGCGGATGGGCCTGATGGGCCCGGGGCACACGTTGATGGCCATGTGCTCCTGGATGTTGATGGTCATGCGGTCACCCCTGCGGCCCCTCATGCAGCACCCTGATCTGGGGGAGGGAGCTGCGAGTGAGCTGGAGCCCAAGGCCGACTCCTCATACCTACCATCTGCCGGCTGAGGGCCGGACGGCAAGCGCCTCGGTCTGTGGGGCCCTCACTGGCCTCCCTTCCTAGGTGTCAAGGGAGAAGGCGGCCTGTGCCAGCTGATGAGCAGGCAGGAGGCCTGGGCCCTCCAGACCCCAGGCTTTGCTCGGTAGGGGCTGGGCTGCTGGCCCACTCCCTCCAAACAGGTCCTGGCTCCACCTCAGATTTCCCACTTCCCCCTGGATGGTCCCTTTGTCATCGTCCCAGCTCCTGCTCCTCCTTCTGGGCTTCTGTCTGCGCTGGGCCCTGCCTACCCCTTAAATCCCCCTCCTCTGTCTCTCTGAGGCTACCTCCATACTTCCGCACCAGACACTGGTCTGGTCTTGTGTCACCCACCCCTTTCGCCTTCCACTGCCCACTGCCTTCATTCAGGTCCAGGATCTGCCCACCTGCCTGACGGTCCCCCTGCCGCCCAAGGTGGGGACCCCTGCTTCACTCGCCTCCCACTGAGACTGGCCTTCCGGAGGAGCCAGAAACTGTAGCCTCCGGAGAGCTCAACACCCCCATAGGCACACACAGGCTAACACACACCCTCACCCTCACCCTCACGCCCCGGCGGCCCAGTCCCCTGCACCTGTATCTGTGCCTCCGACAGGTGCCCAAGCACTGGGGGTACGCCGGGTGCAGGCTGGGCGGTGGCGGCCGGTGATTCCCAGGGCGGCCGGCGAGAAGAGCTCGGAGTCCGGCTGTGTAAGCTGGTAGGGAGGGAGAACCGGAGAAAGTGCGGGAGGAGGGGGTGAGCGAGGTGGAGGCGAGGACGCAGCCCGCGCAGGCGGCGGGGGCGGGGAGAGCCGGCCGGGGGCTGGGGAGGGGCGGGACTCTCCCGCCGCGCAGCCGGGCACACTTAGGGGCGCACCCGAGGCGCACACGCAGTCCGGCACACGCACCTCTCACGGGCACTCCCGCGCACACGCCTGTGCCCACGTGCGCACGCTCGCACACATGCACCAACCAGACACGCGCGGGCACACTCACCCGGAGAACTTCGCATACACCGCATACACACTCGGGCAAATACAGGGGCTCCCTGCGCCACCCGGAACCGACAGTGAGAACTGCCCCGTGTTCTCCAACTCCGCTCCGGGGCCTCGGGCCCCCGCGCCGAGCCCACGGTGCCTCCTCCCTCGCGGTCTCCTTCCTTGGCTCGCGGGTCTCCAGGGCCCGACCACCGGCCTCGTTGCCATGGCGACAACCGCTCACCCACCTCCCCCTCTCTCCGCCCCGGGCATCCTTTCGCCCCTCCCCCGCAGAGAGCTCGAAGGAGGAGGGCTTCTGGCCCGCCCCTCCCCAAATCCGTGGGGGCCGGGACCTGAGGGGCGGGGCTTAGGGAGCCTCATTGATCCAGGGGCGGGTAGGGAAAGAGGGTTGGATCCGCCTGTGCTCGCTGGCGTGGGAACTTGGGGGTCCCCGCACCGGGTGTGGACGCTCACAGTCGGAGGGAGGAGACCGAAGGCCGAGGCTGTGGCTTCCCGCAGGTCTCCTCCCTTGGGCTGTTAAGGCGGCTCTCCTTGGACCCAACCCGGCCCCCAAGGGCCCCTGTCCCCAAAGGAATGGCGTCTCCTTTGGGAATCCACCCTCCCTCACCCCCTCCCCTGTCCTTCAGGTGTGGAGGGACATCTGGCTCCTCATCAGTCAGCCATTCTCCCCTGAGCTCTGCCACCTGCCTACCAAACTCCAGCCTTTGATCGTTTCTCTCCTTTGCTCCAAACTTGCAGTCTCCCAAAGACAAAGTCCTCAGTGGCCTTCAAGGCCCTTCAGCCCTAGATGCTGATTTCTCTGATCTCATCATCCTCACTCCCCTGGCTGCCTTGCAGGAATGGGTACCTGCAGTTCCTAGGCCGCACCTGGGGGTCTCAGGTCTCTGGACCTTTGTTCACACAAGCTCCTCTTCCTGGAAGACCTTCCCTTCCTTCAGGGGTCACCCTGAGCCACCCCTTCTTAGGAGGCTTTCTGGAGCAGTCCCCCCACCCCCACCAGGCTCAATTCTGGTGACATTAGGTTGGTTTGTCATGCCTGTTTATGTTTCTGTCTCCCCCACCACCAAGGAGTTGCCACGGCAGGCAGAGGCTGTCCCAAACTGGGGCTGGCACTAAGTGGCATAACTAAATATCGGGATTTAAAGTGAAAAAAGTGTGGATGTACAACAATGTAACAGACTTAACACTACTGAACTGTATGCTTGAAAGTGGTGGACATATAAATATTGTTATGTGTATTCAAAAAATTTTTAACAATGAAAAAAAAATGCCAAATCCAACTATACTGAGATAGCACTTGTCACCTATCAAATGGTAAAATTCAAAGTATTTGTTAGCACACAGTGTTGGCAAGGCTATAGGTAAATGTACACCACCTTTGTTGAGGCCAGAGGATACCAAGATGACAAATACAGACTCTTTACCCAGAAATTCCACTTCTAGAATTTTATCCTATAAATATTCTGGCCCATGAGCAAAATAATAGAAGCTCAAGTGGAGCATGTTTGCAGTGACAAACAACCTAAATGTCCCAGAGTAGGAAACCAGTTCAATCAGTTATGACACGATTTCAACAATGAAATAGTATGCAGCCATGAAAGAGGCCCTGCATGTACCTGAAAAGATTCATCTTCACCATCTCAGGTCAACTTAGAAAAGTAAGGTGCAGAGTGGCATGTATGGAATCTGCCATTTAAGTGGGGGGAAAAAAAGAGTTATATGTTTGTTTATATTTGTGTGAATTATTTCTGGAATGTTGCACAAGAAAGCGATCAAAGGGTTTTAAGTAGTGGATCAGGTTGCTATGAGATAGGGTAGGGCAGGAATAGGAAGGACTTATTTTCCACCCTTTTGAACTTTTTGAATTTTGTACCATGTGCTTATGTTACCTATTCAAAATAATACATTAAAATAATATCTTTTTAAAGTAAAGGCCACCATTAGATTTCACTGGGGCTCTCCAGGATGAGGAGGAGGCAGGACCAGTGGAGGCGCATCTAGGACCAGAGCTGGTGGGTTTGGCCAGAGGCAGCGCTGAGCCTTCAGGGAGGGGCAGCTGGGTGAGAAGCCTTCTTCCTGCCTCCTCCACTGCTGTTCTCACGGTGCTTAGCTCAGGCCCAGCAGCACCTCTAGAAAGATTTGTTGCAGGAAGGTGAGGATGAAGCTGGAGCTTGAGCCAGTGGCAGGGGAAATGGCAGACAGTGCTGAGCCTGGCTTGGCCAGAGCTGGAAAGGCTTTTCATCTACCTGCTAAGTCGCTGAATACCTACTATATACCATGGTGCTGTAACTATGACCAGGATCAACATCTCCAGCTTGACAACCCTGTAGGATAGACAAGTAGAAAGTTCCAATGCAGCGAGATTGCTGCGGTGACAGAGGATGGACAGAAGGCCACGGGAGCTCAGGTTTGCTTCCCACGGCAAGTGTTGCCTCAGCTGATACCTGGAAGCTGAGGAGGAGTTGGCCAGTTCAAGTGTGGGCACAAGAGTGTCCTGGGCAGAGGTGTGTAAAAGGCTGGAGCATGCTGAGGGAGAGCGTGGGCAGGGTGGAGGTGGGTAGGTAGACAGGGCTGGGCAAGAGTCTTGCAGGTCAGGGTAAGAAGTTCAGAATTCACACAGGAGCCATGAGAAGCCATTGGAGGGTTTTAAGTAGTGGATCTGAGTGTTCTGGTTTGTTCTCACTGAGGGAAGTGCAAGTAGAGATCATCAGGCCCACAGGCTGCTGCCATAAGCCAGTTAAGACATGAGGTTGGCTTGAATGAGGGGGCAGCACTGAAGAGGGAGGGAAGTGTATGGATTTAAGATTTATGTTAGAAATTGAGCTAACAGGGCTTGATTATGGGCTTTTCAGGAGAGGGATCAGGAGGGGTTTCAGATGATTTCTTAGTTTTTGTGTTGATCAGAACATCTAGAGGAATGGTAAGACCAGGATAGGAGAATCAAGAGCTCCATTTAGGATCTATTGAGTTTGAGATGTTTTTGGACATACAGAGACATGAAGCAGGAAGTCGGGTAGAGAAGTCTAGAGCTTGGAGGAGAGGGCTGGGCTGTAAATATACATTTGTGAGTCATCAGCATATAGATGGTATTTAAAGCCATGAAACTGGATGAGATCACCTTGGGAGAAAGAGTACAGACAGAAAAGAGAAGGTCCAAGGCTGAACTGTTTAGAGAGGTCCCGAAAACCGGTGAGCTGGCTCCCGAGCCCAGAGGCAAGAATGTGTGCACTCTGCTGAGAGACAGAGCAGACAGAGAAGTGCCCGCTGGCTTTGCATTCCCGGGGAAGGCAGAGCTCCAGGCACCCCAGACCCTCCTTCTGCCTCTTCCCAGGGGTTGCATCACTTACTTCAGGAAAAGGTATTGCTGAGGAGTGGCAGGCATGGTTGTCAGAGGAAGTCCCCTGATCCATCCGGAGTCAGGTCTCTGATCATTCACAGGCCCCTCTCTCTCTCAGTAGGCTCCCCGTGGGGCTATCCTATTGTCCTTTTAGTCACTGCCTTTTTGGGGTTTGTCGCTTCCCAACAGCTACTTTCACTACTGCAGGCCCTCAGCTTCTAAGAGTTAGTTCCCCTCTGATTGGCAGGTAGGCCTGTCTGTCACAGATGTGTCCCGCCCCACCCAAGCCCAAGGACACTTCAGGTCTCCACGATTTGACTATGCATATGCCTGTTCAACAGCCTGTGACAGTCCCTGTTCCATGACTTCGCCCAAGCCAGGCATGTGTCTGTGGCATGTGTGGGGCCCTGTGTCCTCGGATGGAGTCTCCCTTCTCCACAGGATCCCCCCATCTTTCCTGCCCTCAGGTACCACCCACCCATTCTCCTCACAGCAGCCCTGGGAGGTACTTGCCCTGTCAGCTTCAATTTCCTAAAACAAAAAGCCCAGAGAGAAAAAAACGGAGAGGAAAGGAGGCAGACTAGCATCTATGGGGCCTTTTGAGGACTGGGTCATGTGGTTCTTTCCCCTACTCTTATCTTTCTGAGAAAGAGGCAGAGAGTCACAGGCTTGGGCAGGACAATGGGGCTCAAAACAGCCTGGTTCCTGGCTCTGTGCCAGGGCTTTTGCTCCACACCTGCATACAGCTGCTCTTTGGGTTTGGCTGGGAAAAAGCATTTGGAGCTTTTAGCCTTTGGAGTGGATTTTACAGTGTCCTCAGTTGCCTCAAAAGAATACAGCTGCCCTCTCCACCAGAAAAGACCCTCTGACACTAGCAGTAAATTATCCATTCATTTATTCATCCAGCCATTAAATACATATATCGAGCTCATTCTATGTGCTGGGCTCCATTTATGGCTTGGATAGAAATCACCAGGGCATAGTCTCTGCCCTCGAGGATCACAGGGAGAGAACTCCTGGATGCACATCATTAGCATCTAGACAGGCAACCCCAAAAGGGCTGTCTACACTTGCTGTCTCTGCCCAAAACTTTACTGCATTTTTCAACCTTTATGGACCTGACTTCTTCCCCACCACTCTGCTGAAGCCACTTTTGCCAAGTGCATCAATGACCTCTTAACTTGCGGAAGCCAGGACCAGGCACGCAGGCAAGCAAGCAGTTGTGGGCACTGCTGCCACCTAGTGTGAAAAGCCTGTTACTTCTCTTGGGTCCTCGCCCAGGGTGGTCCTCTGCGGAGCGCTAAGAGACATGGTTTGTGGGGCGGGAGAGCCCCTTGGGCCCCCGAATTTGGGGGCACAAGGCAAGTTAGAGTCTCAGGAAGGAAAATACACACCCCCTGGGAAGTGTGCATCGCCCACATTACTTTGCTCCTCTGTGCCTTGGTTCCCTCTTCTGTGTGAAGGGTGTTGTGATAGTTCAGTGAGTCAATCTAGGTGGTAAAGTAGTTGGCATAGTAATAAGAGCTCAGTAAGTACTACCTGTGGTTGGCCAGGGGGTTAACTGAGGGTGTTTGGCCAGGCCCCCTCCCCGCCCAGTAAAACTGAGCCTACCATACAAATGCAGCTTTTCCTAGTCCCAGCCTTCAGCAAGACTCCCCAAGTTCCCCGTTTATAAATTCTGGGGCTGCCACTGATACTGTTTTATCACCAGCCTCATCCCAAGGAATGAAGGTGCTGGGGGTCCCAACTGTCCTCTTCTGATTCAGGGTTTTTGGGGAAGGGTCCCAGCTCCCAGCACTTTCCCTGTCCTCTTGCATCAGCATGACTCCAGGCCGTGACATCATAGAGCCCCCACCCCGCCCCTTCACAGCAGTGGAGGAGCCATGAGGCTGTGGCAGTGGGAGCACGTGTGGGTGTGGCTGTCCGGGCTGGGGACCGTAGAAACAGGTAGGCAGCTGTCTCGGGAGCAGCAGCAAGGACGATTGCTTGGGAGGAAACGGTCAACTGGGGCTTTGGGGCTTTCTCTGCCCTCCACAATTCTCTCCCATCCTCCCCATCCAGCATGGGCCTTCTTGTGGAGAGCTCAGTTGATCCTTGAGAAGTTCCTCGAACAAAAGCAAGCCCCTCCATAGCCACGAAGGCTGTGTGGCCTGGCAGGACCCTAGGTTGGCCTCGGCCTCTTTGGGTGGGGGGCAGGGGTCTGCTTGGATCTTATCATAAACTTTGCTCTGGGTCCCCAGCACCCAGCCTGGAAAGTGCTAAGACCTCGGACCTGGAGGCAGAATCTCCAGTCTTCATAGACAGACCTGACTTCTTTGATTACCCAGACTCAGACCAAGCCAGGCTCCTGGCCCTGGCCCAGTTTATTGGAGAGAGACCTGTCGTTTTTGTTGACTCAGGTATGAACCAGCTCGAGAAGGGGCCTCCCTCCTTGCCAGGGCTTGGAGGAGAGCTGCCCTTGTCCCATCAGTTGGAGGTGAGTCCAAGAGCCCCGTCTCCCCTCTTCGTCTAGCAGGTCCCAACTCCAGGTTATTCCATCACATCCTGGTGGGTGCTCTGGCTGTGGCCGCCGCCTTCCTCCTTTTCCAGTTCTGCACACACATGTAAGGCCCCCCCCAGCCCCAGGCCTACCTGCCTTAGCCTTCCTTGGGAGAAGCTGAAGAGCCCCAAAGCCTAGGGAGGCAGCATGTGATCCCCCACCTCTGCTCTCCACACCTCTAGAAGCTGTCGGAAAGGGGCCTAAGGAGCCGGACCAGGGCCTTGGACTCTCCTCTGTGCTCAAACCCACCTCCTCTTCTGCCGATGAATAAAAGGCCTTGCTTTTCAGTCCCCCGCCTGCTCAGTGACCAACCAGGGGGCCCTGCCCTGTCCTGGGTCATCCATGCTTTCTATCCCCAGGCCTCCCCACCCTTCCCAGCCCCAAAGAACTGGGTGAAGAGGGCCTTGATGGCGTTCACGCAGATCGTCTTTATTTGCGGTCTGTAAAGCACCTCCCGGGGTCCCCTGACCCCAGACTGGAGGAAGCCTTGAGGGGTCTGTAGCACCAGGGACATGCCAGGGCCCGAGGGCAAGATGTGCAGCCTAATGGGGAAGGGGCCAGGCGCCCCCTCACCTGCCCCTGGGGTTGCTCAGCCTGGGAGGCTGGGGGCAGCAGCCACCTCCCTGCCCCAACCCCCGACATTTGAATTGGGGCAAATAAATAAAATAAATAAGATTCCTCAGGCTGGCTAGCCTCCCTTGAAGAGGAGGCCCATGGGCGTTCGTTTGGGGGTCCCCTCCCTCCCAGATGACAGGGAGCTGAGAAGAGTTTGCAGCAGGGGGGCTGGGATGGCCTTGGCAGCAGGGCCTCCCCTACATTCTCAGAGTCCTGGTCCCCTGGGGTCTCTGGGAAGTGGCAGCCCTTCCTCCATCCTCTGCTTCTCCAGGGTCCCAGAGATGTGATCAGAGAGGAGGTCGTGCAGGAAGGGGCTGACTCCCCTCAGCTCAGGCACTGTGGGGAGAAGCGGTCCCCTCTCCCTTCCTGCCGCTCCTGCGGGCGGATTCCCCACCCCTTGGGAGTCCATCTGTCAGTCCTGGGGCTATCAACCGGAGGCCCCGTGGCTCCCAAGCCCCACCCAGCAGCCCCAGAGCCCTGTCCTCACGGGGCGGGGAGGGTCCCCCGGGGCGCCACCCTCAGTCCTGGCTCTGACAAGGAGAGGGCGGCGGGGAGCCCCGGGGCCGGAAGAGGCGGCAGGCCCCGCGGCAGATGAGGAAGAACCAGTAGAGCTGGGGGGCGAGCAGCAGCGCGGCGCCCAGGTTGATGTGGGCTGGGATGGCGAGGGGCACGGCGAGAAGGGGCAGGCCAGCGTGCCGCCCATAGGCCCAGTACAGGTAGGGGAAGAGCAACACCCGGCAGCAGAGGAAGGTGAGCAGCATCAGCGCCCCGTTCACCTTGTGCAGCAGTGTGTGCTGCTGCTTGTACTGCAGGCACACCAGGTGGGGGCGGCTGAGGGCCAGAGGGACTGCCGCCGCCCGCTGCCCTCGCCCCTGCTCAGCCCGAGCCACCTCCCCTCCGCCCATCTCCCTGCCTTCTCCTCCCCAGATGGGGCTGCTTCAAGGCCTCCCCTCCCTCCCTGCCCGCTACCCCAGGCTATAACCCTCCCCACACCTGACCCTTTGCCTGGCCTTAAACCACCCCTGGAGGTCCCTGAAAGTGCCTGCCCTTCCTGTGCCCATATGCCCATCAGGCTCATATACCCTCAGGCACCCTCTCACCTGGATGAGGATCTTGCCAAGGCAGACGAAGGGGGTGCTGACCTCAGCCATCAGCAAGCAGCCTAGAAAGAAATCTCCCTTGCCCTGACGCCACACCTGCAAGGAGAGGAAGGAAGCAGCCTGGCCTCACCCTGGTGGCCGCCCCTGTCCTCTCAGTTACTTTTGGAGATGCTTCACTCTGGAAGTCTGAACACACATGTCCAGGAGCGAAGCTGGAGCATTACCTTACTGTGTCCCTCCAGCAGTGCCATGGGAAAGACTGTGTGCCTTACATTAGAGATGAGAAAGCCGAGGCCCAGAGACAGCAGCAGCTCCAGAGCACCATGCTGCCGCTAGGCCAGCCTCAGCCACGCCCCCTTGTTGTCTGGGGCTGGTCTGGTGCCCAGTAAACCCTCCATGGGGACCCTCCATCCTGGCCTGGCCTGCTGCTGGGACCTGGACCCTGGGCATCCCAGGCTTCTGTGATGCTGGCGTGAGTGGGACAGGGGTCCGGCTTTCTGCACCCCAACTCACCACTGACAGCGGGAAGCACACGAGCACCATGACGGCGTGGTGGAGCACCATGAGGAACTCCTTGTGCAGGTAGCCGCGAGCCACGGCCCAGGTGTTGCCCGGGGCTCTGGCCCCCCCTTCGTCCCCTCCATGTCCCTTGACCTGGTGCTTGTGCCAGTGACAGAGGAACATGGCGTAGATGTCATAGATGAAGTAGGGCACTGCAAATTGCGTGTAGGCAGAGGAAAGCCAATGTCTGTCGGGCAGAGAGAGAGAGAGAGAGGAGGAGGGATCAAGGCAGAAGGGGATGGACAGAGCAGCTGCTGGGCACCTGAGTTGATGCTGGATGTACCACCGAGTCAGACCTCAAGGGACATTCACAACAACCCTGAGAAGTGAACTCCTGAGTTACCTGATGGAACCCAAGGGTAAAGGGTGAGAAACCTGCTCAAGGTCATGCTGTTACATGACTGGTAGGTGTGCTGGGATTCAAACCCAGACCCTCTGACTTTAGAACCCACCCATTTTTCATATTCATTCATTCCTTCATCCATTTGTTTGTATTCTCTCTCAATCTCTCTCTGTAACATAGTGAGAGAAAAAGGAAGAGAGACCAAAAGATAGCCACATGCCAGAAATGGAGTGAGAAAACAAGTTCCGTTGAGATGTGAGATATAGCCGAGGCCGGGACAGATCACAGCCAGAGACAGAAGAGTGACGGGAAAGGCCATGTCAGCTGGCATCAGTTGGCTACTTGCTACAAGCAGGCACTATTCTCATATGCTAAATTTTTTATAGGCATAAACTATTCACTCCCCAGAAAAACCCTATAAAACGTATACGGTTATCACCCCATTTTTACAGATGAGGAAGCTGAGGCTAGGTAACCCGGCCAAGGAACAAACATGAGAAATCCGGCTCCACAGCCCTTGCTGCAGCCCCACTGTCCCTAGGAGATTTGAAACAGGTGTCGCAGACAGGCCCTGCTGGGGACCAGTGGTGCTGCAGCGCTCCTTGTGCCCCGTGAATGTGGCCCAATCTTGTTTTCTCAGGTACAGCCAGGCATTGAGGAGAGAACGCTGAGCAAAAGGGGCCAAGAACAGAGAAAGTTCCGTATACTTTGAGAGTAAACAAAATAGAAGAGTGCATGAATATGCAGCATTGCATCTTCCTTCTTGAGTCAGCACAGTGAGCATTTTCTCTTCAATCCTGTGGTCCTGTGACAGGTCTGAAGTGGGGAAGGGGAGGCCCGGCGGAAGGCCCAGGGAAATCACCCAGCTCAGTGGAGGGATGGAAGCAAAGGAAGGCAGAAGTGACACAGAGAAAGAGCTGAGACAAACCATGAGGGGCTGCTGAAGGGAGTGAGACCTGTGTGAGGCCAGCCGAGGCACAGGCGAGATGGAAACAGAACCCAGGCCCTGAAGGCCGGCCTGGAAGGGAGCCACAGCTCACCTAGCAGGGTTGACTTTGGGAAGAGACCCTGAGACCCGTGCTGGAGTGTGTGACCGGGAGGGAGAGAAAGAGGAGAGGGAGCAGCAGCCCAGGTCAGCTATGCAGGCAATAAAGTGGGGGGAGCCAGAGCAGAAAGGTGGGCCAATGGCCCAGGGAAAGTTAGGGCAAGAGTGGCCTGAGAACCAGCCCCAGCTGACGTGGTGGGCCCACTGGTCTGGGGAGGCCTGGGACTGCCCGCCAGGCCCTGGGCTGCAACATGGATGGTTAAACCCATCTTCACCCTCTCAGCAATCAGGTGCTGAGAAGTAGCAACAGCTGTTGCCCCGGATTAACCTGATCCTCCCCACCCAACCTGAGGATTAAGGGGGAAGGGACAAGAACAGACCTAGGGGAGAGGTGAGGGAAGGAAATGAAAGAGCAGAAAGGTGACCTCTGTGTAAGAAGGTGAGAGCAACAAGCACATGGGAGATCCAGGCTCATTTTGGACCCAGAGGTGGGGCAGAGGGAGAGGGGCAGGAGGTGGCCAAGTCACCAGGAGGGATCTGAAGAAAGAGTTCGGCCTCTACTGTGTGTGAGCCAGGACTGCTCTAGGCATTTGATACAGTCCTCCCCATGGTGGCCCTTCCAGGAAGGGATGGACCTCCCTCCACAGATGAGGGAGCTCAATGTGTATGGAAAGAGGGGGTGCCTCTAGGTCAGGGTCATCCAGACATTTCCCTGAAGCTCAGTGGCCGCCAACGAAGGGGAGCAGGGCTGGAAGTTAAGCATGGGGCATCCTCAGCACCCTCTCAGGCAACTCTACAGCAGCCCAAGGATCACCTAGAGCTTGGACCGTCAGCACCACGGACAGGGCCCCTCTCCTTCCTCCTCCGCACCACCTCTCCAGCTTGGGCTTTTTTGGCAAGCACCAAGCACTGCAGCAGCTGCCAGTGCCAAATTTTGGCCTCTTCACCCTCCCCCCCAACTCCCCCCACTGCCTAACTGTTAGTGGCCTTGTTTGTGTCATCTCTTTCCCCTTGTCTCCCTCTTGTGCATGGAGCTAGGGCTATACACCTGGGTTCTGGGAGGTGAGGGGTGAGCCTGGCATGCCTCACCCCATTGGGTACTGGTTGGAAATGGGGTCTGAAGGGGTGTAAGGGTGGGAGGAGGTAGGGAAGGAAATGACACTCAGAACTTATTAGGATACAAGAGGCCAGGAAGCCTAGGGGCTGCTTTGAGAATCTTTTTTGATTCCCACTCCTCCTCCTGGTTCTGACCTTTAAGGACAGGACGTGGATAAATTTATCCCTGGGTGTTGAGTTGCATTGCAGTTAACTTGCTCAGGCCCAAGTGAAGGGCTTGGGGACCAGTCAGAAAGCTCCCCTAGAAGATGTGAGGTGCTCAAGGATCGCACATACACACAGGCTGCTGAAATGGGCAAAGGTGGTCTCATGGCACTCACTGGTCATCCATGATGTGTTTGCAGGAGGTGGAGACGATGTAGCCAGCTGTGGAGGCCATGACGGCTTGGACAGAGGACACTAGCCTAGGGAGGAAGAGAGAGCAGTGGTAGAGGAGGAAGACACACCACCCTTGGTTTCTCCTCTTTGCTGTCCAGTTACTGTGCTTCAGGCTCAGTCACCTCTCTTGCCACTCCCTGCTCACCTTCTGCCAAGCCCGGGTTGCCCAGGGTTGGCCCCTCCACCACCACCTCTGGCTTCCAGACTTGCCCAGCTGCCCCTCCTCAGTTCACCTCATTCCTCACTGCTGGGACACTGAGCCTCCTTCCTCTCAGGAGGACACCAGGGAGGTCGTCATGAGGTGGGACAATGCTGGGAATGTGTAGCTGGTAACAAGGCCCCTTCCTGGGGAGACGCAGAGAGGGGACAGCACGGGATGGCAAGGGGGAACCCTGAACCTGTGATTGCACACTCAGCCACCCAGCCATCATGCTGGCCCCTCAGTGACCCCAAATTCCCCCTCGCTCCTTGACTGCCACCATGCTCCCCTCCCCAACTCTGGCCCTTATTCCAGGGTTGTACAGAGTTCTGTGTTCACGCCTCTCTCCCTCATCCTCCCAAACACATGCCCTGGATAATACATGGCTCTCTGCCCCTTGCCTTGTTCTCTAATATCTTATAGGAATGTTTTATTCACATGCTGACCCTGTTTTGGAGGGTGGGAGGGTGAATGGGGAAAAAAAGAAAAGCAGTCTGAACACTAGTAGACCAGATGGCTGGGTTTGGATGCGGTCTCCGGGGACAGCGAGTAAGGCAATGAGGGGGGAAGAAAGCTTAGGGGAAAGCCCACTGACCCCTTCAGGGGCGCCCAGTCCCCACTGGGCCGAGGGTCCAATCCATCCCCTGTAGAGCCTGCAAAGGGGAAAGGGGCTGAGGGGAAGGGATGCCGTTTACCTGGCTGAGACAATGACCGCGTCGGCCTCCTCCCAGCGCAGCTGGGGCAGCCGCTGGAGCGTGTTCTTGGAGAGGAGGAAGAGTCCGGGGAACACCACCCCCCCGGCCACCATGGGGGTCAGCATGGTGGCTCAGGCCTCGGGCAGCGAGATGACGTAGAGGGAAAGGGAGAGCGAGCTGAAGGGAGTTGGAGGTGGACAAGGGACGCCGAGGCAGGGAAGCAGAAAAAGAGAAAGGGGCACAAAGGGACAGGGCGGGGATGGGATGGGGCAGGAGAGTCAGACCAGAGGAAGGGAGAAAGGAGTTGGATGAGGCTGGGGAGATGGGGAGAGACTGGAGAGAGGGAGGATCCGGGAAATGAAGCTGGAGAAAGGCAGACAGACGGATGGGAGAGAGGCAGAGGGGTGGACTTGGTGAGAGGACAGAGGAAGAGGGTACAGGAGGCGGAGGATGCGGATGGGGGAGGGGAGGGCGAGAAGAGGCAGGTGGGGAGGGGGGCTTACGTGGAGAGGCTGGGAGGGCCAAGAAGGTGGGGTGGGGGGTGGGACTGTGGTGCCAGCCCTGAAGAGGCAGGAGGGAGGGAGGGAGGAAGACGGCGAAGCAGCCGGGCAAGTGGTCAGCGGTCAGCACTGCTCTCCCGCCTCTCGCTGCCGCCACAGTCCCTGCTGCCCAGCACAGAGGCTGCACAGGGCATTGTAGATCGTCAGTGCCCAGCCCCCTGCCCCCTCGGTGGGGAGGGGGAGGGGGAGGGGAAGTCACCAGCTTGGGGAGGGCGGGGGGAGGGGTGGGGAGGTGATGGCACCAACCAGACACCAAAAAACTGGACCTGCAGCAACGTCTCCCCATGCAGCTCTGAGCCACAGCAGCGGCTGCGACAGAGATTGGGGGAGCAGAGACAGAGGGAGGAGGAGGTCCTTAAAGAGACAGAAGCTGCGGCACAGGGGGCTGCTGGGGGCAAGGGCCCTGGGAGGGGAGGCTCTCCTCTTGGGGAGGAAGGTGGCCAGGCACCTCTTGGCCAGCTGGGACGCAGCTCTGAGCCTTCTGAGGGGCCTGAGCCCCTTTTCCACCAGCACTCTGCAAATGCCTGCATTTCTTCCTCTGCCAGCACCGCCCAACATGTGTCCCTCAGAGGTCCACGGGGGTCCCAGCTTAGGGGCGCCCATTCCAGCAAAGAGACAGAGTCCCTGGAGGAGAGCATGGGAGAAAGTGGTGCATCTTGCTGTCTCTGAAGGATGAGTTTAAGGAATGGATGGGAATAAAAACACCTCAACATAGAGTCCTTCAGGCTCAGACACCCCACACACAATGCTCTTCACACCAGTGGGAAGGAGGGAAGCTGGAGGTATATGTGGGGTGCCTTTAGGTCTCAGCTTTGCTTCATGACTGTCCTTGATCTCGTCTAACTATTGTAACAGCACTGAGGTCAGCACTTGTCCTCTTTTTACAGGTCAAGAAGGGTTCCCAGGCCCTCAGTGATCCTCCCCAAGGTCACATTGTTAAGAAGAGGCAGGAATCCTCTCCTACTGGGTGTCGGAGTGGGGAAATGGTGTCTCTCTGAAAACCTACCTCGAGTGGAGGATGCCCCTGCCCTTGTCCTTCAGGCAGCCTGGTCTCTCCTGGCCTCTGCTAAGCACCGTTCACTCTCCTTTTCTCTGGGTTTATTATGCTCCTGGCTCCCAGTCTGCGATTTCACAAAACAGCCTTCCCAAGTGAGAAAGGACCTGAGGGATTGGCTGATTCAAGCCCCTCATTCAACCCACAAGAAAACCAAGCCCAGTGACTTGGCCAGGGTCCTACTGCAGGTCAGAGGACCAGCCAGAACCAGACAGGCCTTGGAGCCGCTTCTCACCTTTTCATGCTGCCTCCCTGGAACTGAGCCTTCCTGTCCTGAACCCACCTGTGCTATGGCCTTCTGCATGCTGTGGGGTATGCTACCCAAACGGTATTTGAGCTTCCAAGCCTGCTGTAAAATCCACCTCAATAAGCAACCCTATAATTTGCCCTTGCCTGTTATCTCCCCAAAAGAGAAGCAAAGGGCTGGGATTTGCAGTTTTGTGCTGCCTTCTAGTGGCATGCTGCTGGAACAGGCTCTGCGAGGTCTGGCCTTAGGCAAGAGTTTGGGACAATTTCAGAGACACTAATTGATGAGCTTCCTGACATTAGGGCTTCACTTAAAGGGAAAAGGACCCCTACTTCCCGAGTGTCCACTACATTCTGGGCACAGGGGGAGGTGATTTGTGTTCGTTCTTATTTAAACTTCCCCGATGGCAGTATCTTTGTTTTATAGACAAGAAACAGACTTAGAGATTAAAAAAAAAAAAAAAAGACAAAAATCTTGCCCAAGATAATAGAGCTAGGAGAATTTGGAAAGGCTGGATTTCAAACCCATGTTTGCATAACTCTAAAGCAAAAGGTGAGCAAAGTTACAAAAAGCTGCTGAGTTGGGGGAAAGGTGCGCATTGGCAGGTCACCACGACTACGGGATTGAGGCATGCACGGCTGGCCATGGAGATGTGGTTTTCCTTTGGATGCTGTGGAGTAAAGCAGGCAGAGACAGCTTTTTGTCTTCCAGGAACTCACTTGACACCCAAGTAGATTCTGTCTTCTGCCTGCTCCCTCTCCTACCCAAGGTTTGATGATAGCTCATATGTGAGTTAAGCTTTGTCAAATAGGTTTTACAAATCTGCAGCACAAGGGCGCAATTCAGCCCATAAACAAGTTTTGTTTGGACAGTATGGTGTTGCCAGTATAGTATTTCCTTAAATTCTAAGTTATGTGTCAACGTTTAAAAATTAGGAGATTTCGCATAAAAGCTCAACATCTTTTAAGAAAGAATCAAAAGATCAGGAAACACTGGGCCCACATTCTAACTCCATAATATTTGGCTGGAGCTGAGCAGATGCTGCCCCCATGAGATGGGATGAACATTGGGTCCTCCAGCTCACATGTTACTTGCAGGAGTTTGTAAGCCCTTAACTTTATAGGCATGACTTCACCTGACCCGCACACAACATTTCCATGAAGAATGGGAAGTCGGTATTCTTATTAAACCTATTTACAAATGAAGGCTCACAAATTCTGAGAGTTTAAATGACTATACAAAAGACACTTGTAAAGAGCCAGTGTCTTTGACTCTTAATCTCCCCCTACACATACACACATACTCTGCTTCTTCTCTCACCCCTAACTCTTCCTTCAGCCCTGGCCCCAGGAAGTACACCCGGATCCCGTCCTTTTACCTGGATGCCACCAAAACAGCCTCTGGTCTCTCCAGCCGCAGGCTGGGGTGGTTCTGCAGGCCCCAGCAGAGGAGAGCAAAGCTCAATGGGAAGAAAATGCAGCCCAGTACAAACAGCAGGGACATGCCTGTCTGGAGTACAGAAAGTAAGAAAAGATGGCCATGAGAATGTCTCAGCACACTGTCTTTCAGGTTCAGAGACTGCCTTCAGCCAGTAACTCAGTGGTCCATTCATCTGTGGCCATCAAAAGCCACCCGGCATAGCTCTTCCCTAATCTCTTTAGTATTCTATTGCCTTTTAAATATCCCTCATCCAGCAATTGAACATCCTAATTATCTTGTTATCAATCCAATTCCAACAATTTCATTCATTTTCCCTGTAATCCCTGAAGCTGGTCTATACCTCCCCATCCATCTCACACCTTAAAATTCCTTCTCTTTCTCCTTCAACCCTAATGATGTGCCAGCTCTTTCTTAACTCCTCCCATCCCGTCCTCTGTGCCTCAAGCTCTCCATGTCATCTCTCCCTGCTCCTAGTCCTTACCTCTGAGGGGCAAGGTGGAGGCTAGGGAGGGAGGCTGGTAATTCTCATTAGCATCCAGAACTCAAAAAAAAGAAGGGGTGAGTGGGTGGATGGGTGTTCACATTGTAAAGAGATTTGAAATTTTAAAATAATATTTCTTTAAAAAGAAAAAACAAAGCATTATGCCATTAAAAAAGAAAAGAAATAGGAGAACCCCTGAAAACATACATATTTATATATATGTTATTTTTGTCCGGAAAAGCCTCCTCTCCCATCCACTCCAAGGACGGGAGGAGTGAGGAAGGCCCAGGAGGGATGTAGGGAGTTTGGGTTTGCCATCATGCATCTCTTAAGCAGCTTTGCGGGGATCTTCTCAGAACACAAGGAAGGTGTCAAACTGCAAGGGCGTGACGCTGAGGCAGCTCCGCTGAGGCAGTTGGGAACATCATTCTCCCATTGGTGGACTGGTGGACTGTTTGGAATATGCCATCCTCCCATTGGCCTACCTCTTGACACGTGCTTCCTGACGGTCCTGCCCTAGGGTGGAGAGTGTGCGCTGCAGAACTGACCAATTAGAATTCGTCGATGGCTTGACGGACAGTTATATTTCATGGATGGGGGTGAAAGAGAGGAAAGGAGGAGGAGTGCTCGGAAAACAAGAGCCTGAACAGTGGCTGCTTTAAAAGTCAGGATAGGGTAATGGTTAAGATGGCAGTCTAGGGTGGGACCATCTGGGCTTCAAATTCAGACTGCACAGATAACAAAATAGACATGCAGCATGGCTCCATTTGGATGAAATTCCACACAGGCAAAATAACTTAGGCGAAAATCATAACAGAATTTAATTTGGGGGGAAGTATCGACTAAGACCCCAGAGAGCCTTCTAAGGTGTTGGGAATGCCCTTATATTGCTCGCAGGTGTAACCATACGTATACGTTGTCAAGGCATACTCTTAAAATTGTGCATTTTATTTACATTAAGCTGGATTTCTTAATATATATATAATAGAGCACTGATTTTATTGATGGCAGAAGAAAAAATTCTTTCACATGTAAAAGGTATTTGCTTTAGTTAACTCAGTACTTTTTCCCATTCTTTGTGTGGGCTGAATTCTTTTTCACCTTAAAATCTGCTTTTTTGTTCTCCAAATAATATCCACCATGGTTGCATCTTATTTTGAAGGGGAAGTAGGAGGTCTATCAACAGGTTTTGACCAGGATGTTTCAGTCAACGGCTCCTTTCTTCACAAAGACTCTTTTGGCATTAGTTCCGAGCGTGGGGAGGTTGGTAGAACTGCCGGGTTGGCCGAGTGGATCTTCTTGGCTGGCCATCACCTCCTCTGCGGAACTCCAGGGTTTGGTCATAGGTGCCTTCATCCTCCCATGCCTCTGTTTGAACAGACCTGATGTTGCTTAGGAGCACCTCTTCATAGTTTCCATAATCAATGAATTGTTTTTTCATAATCAGTGAATTTAACAACTGCTGTTATACATGAAGAATGGAGACCTTCAGCTTCTGCTCGGTAAAACTTGTTGTCTTCCCAATAAAGTGCAAAGCATTCATCTCCAGGTTTCCACTGTTTTGAGTACTCCATAGGAATAGCCAAGTCTAGTACTTTTTCTGGTTTAATTGGCCCAGATCTTCTTTTGGGCCCACAGTTGTAAAATACTTTATCATCATAGGGTGTAGTTGTAATGGGTCCTTCTAGCTTAATAGGTCCTACTCGCCTTCCCTTCAGGGGCATTTCTGTCTCCCTATTTGGAACACCAATGAAACTATTAGTTCAGACGGACAGCGTTGTGGTAATCAGTATTTATATGGAAACGTTTTTCCATGTTTACAAAGCTTCATTATTTATTGTTCGTAGTTTCCTGTCATCAAAAGGATCAGGATTTGCTGTTTGGTTTTCTCTTTTTCCGTGTTTTTGGTTATTATAATCTATAGATAGATTCTTGAGGAAGTGGATTTTCTTTTGCCTCTCCTTAGGATGGACCTTTTCCTGATCTGCTTTGCATAGAGTTATCCCTTTTTTTAAAAGGACCATCATTGTGCTGAGAACTTAGAGAGTATGAAGTATATTTAGTTCTATCATATCTAGAATATGGTCTATCACACTTGATTCTCTCTTCAGCCCATACTTCAGATCCTGAAGAAGTACTTGGTCTTTCAGAACCTCTGTTTCTAGGTAATCGACTGCCTTCTAAAACTGACTGAATTTTGAGTGTCTCTTTGAAAACGAGGAGGTTTTTCATTTCTTGGCTGTCTGGTATCATTTCGAGGAAGATACCTTGCTTATTATCTTTCACTCCATTTTGCTCAGTATTTGACAATCTGTGTTGTCCCTGATGAAGCCGCTGCAGTTGTGACTTAGGTTCTTCCACACTCAAAGTTCCCATTTTAGAATCCAAGAAATCAAATAATGTGCTTGGTGCTGACAGCCTTGCATTTCCCAGTCCCTCTTCATCTTCAGATCTTAGTCGCCCCCTGCCTTTTCCTTTACCTCTCAGAGGTGGACCTGTAACAGGTTTCTATTTATTGCTATTGAGAAGTACATTCAGTGCTGCTTCTAAATTGTTGCCATTATCCATAAGAGCTTGCCTCGATGCTTCCTTACTGGAGCCCATTTCTGTTATGTGCTTCAGGGCCTTCTCATCAACCAGTTCTCTATAGACACCTTCATGTTTTCCATCTGATTTGGCTGACTTTTCTTTCTGTAAAATTTCCCTATTTTGGTTACCAGTAGCACTCATGTTAAGATTACTTCTAGCACCACCACCACCTCCTCCAAATGTCTTGGTTTCTTTGCTCTTTGCAACTTCTGCAATAGCAGCAATCTTTTGCTTTTCAAATTCCTCATTATCATTTGTAGGTTTGACAAGCATTGTAACTTGCAATGTCTTTTGTCAATCAAGATCTCTGCTATCCACTTGGACATAAGATATACACTTCTGTCCAAAAGGCACAAAAGGAGGTGGTCCACCTTCAGTTCCAATACTGCTTCTATTGTGTTTTGACAAGTTTCTTTGTAACTCCCACTTCTCAATAAGGAGTTCCACTTCACTGCCAAGAACTGTTGTGTTAGTGTCATTCAAGAGCAGGAATCCATTTTTTATGTCTACAATGCCTGAGAGCTTAACTTTTAGTTCCGGGGGGTGTGCTCAGGCTTATTTTTGACGTATAACTGTATTCCACTGCTGTACAACTTATGTGACCATCAGTCATTTGCAAACGCAGCATTCTTGGTGCAGCCTGAGATTCTTCATTATCCTTTGGTGCAGAAACATTGTGGAATTTTTGAATTTTCAAAACACATGGACCTTCAGGCTTTTCTACTTTTCCACCATTGATGTCACTGGGAAGGAATTTCTTGCCAGTTGTTCTCAAGTCTGTATTGAGAGTAATCAGGATGATGTTTTATATTGACTGTGTCAGGAGAACTTGTGCAAGCTTCAGTGCCTTCTTTGGAAAGATACTAACCCACCTGGGACAACACCATGCTGGGGACTTTGGCCATAGTAGCTGCTAGGCTGGGGGTAGTGGGGGGCTGGGGTGGGGAGAGGCAGAGGCCTCCTACTTGAGACCAAAAAAAAAAAAAAACTAAGTTGGAATTTTAAAAATGCTAAACACACTTAGGCTTTTTCATTCCCTAAAGGATGGTGGGCCAATCTCTGTAGGCCTCAAGTCTTCATCTGTGAAGTTGGATAATAATAATGCCAGCTCATTAAATGCTGTTTAGACAGCATTTACTATGTGCCAGACACTGTAAGATCTGAGTGTTTAAAAAACATCTAGTTATTTCCTCAGAACAGCTTTGTGGTAGGGATTATTATTGAACCCATTTTACAGATGGGAAAACAGAGGCGTGGAAAGCTTTGGTACCTTGTCCAAGATGACACAGTCAGGAAGTGAATGTGGTAGAATTTTTTTTTCATTATTATTATCTAAATGTATTGTTCTCAATGTCAAGCCAATATAGAAGACTCATAAACTCATTTTCCTAAAGGAACTGAAAGATTAAAAAAAGAAACAAAACATCATTGCATGCAATTTAGACACACCAGTCACACTATCAGAGCTTATCTCTATTAATAGTCTTGCTTCTTTAGCTACCTTATTTTTTCCCCTCTGGATAGGCCTCTGAAAATTAAAGTTTCAACCAACAGCAAGATAAGAATTTTGTTGAAGATGGAACCTTTGGCTACCTAACCAGCAGCCATTCCCCCTGTCTTCCTTGTTTTGTTGGGGACTGAAATGTGCTTACTGAAAAAATGTATTTCCTGGCCTCCCTTGCAGTTAGAAGTCTGGCTGTATAACGTAAGAAGAAATCATTCGGTGCTGTTATAAGGAAAGCCCCTTTTAAAAAGGAAGACAGTGTAGTCCCAAGGAAGAAATATGGATGGCTCTTAAGCATATGAAAAGATACCAGACTGAGGTTTGAAAGCAAGCAGCCTGCCTAGATTCTCCGTTACCTTCCCAGCTCTTGTGTAAACATATTTTGAGGATTAAATAGAGATAAGGTATAGAAACTGCTGTGCACAGGGTTCAGGGCCTGTTAGCTTATTACAAGCATCCACAACACACTGATGCCAAAACACTAATGCACTTTCTATACATTCTCTCATTTAAGCTTCACTACAACCTTATGAATAACCTCCCCATTTCTGCAGCTGAGAAAACTAGGCTGGAGAAGTTAAATGACTTGCCCCAGGGTTGCAGAGTCAATGGCAGAGCTAGGACTTAGACTTGGGTCAACATGACTCCACCTTCCAAGCTGGGAGGAGAGGGGAGAGGAGGAAAGGGGGAGGCAGAGGAAGGAATGAGAAAGGCAGCAAAGTGGGAGGCATTCTCTCCTCTGGTGCTGAGGTACAGTCACTGTCCTCTGTCCCTGTGGCTTACCTGGGAATATAGAAGGGGAAGGGAAGAATCCTGGACCATAAATTGATAAAGGTCAGGCACCAGTTTCATTGGAATCTGGACTCTGCCCTACATTTCTTTCTTTCCTTATCCAGTTCTTTCTGTCTAGAGCAGAACAGTCCAAGGCTGCATGGGCTTGTCTGAGAGATAAACGATGAGGGGAGAAAACAGAAAAATCGTGGTTTAGAGCAATGACTTTCAACTTTTTTTAACATAAAAAAAGAGATATCTTTTATTTCATAACTCAGCACATGCACCCAGGCTGAACTGAACCAAACTTTCTCCCAATACTTACTGATACTTATTATGTGCGGTGCCTGGTGGCATTTTCTATATCATTTCTTCTCCCAAAATGCTGATCATGACCCATTAAGCTGATTTCACAACCCACTTGTTGGACAAACCTTGGTTTAGAGCGGTGTTGCTTAACTCTTTTTTCATTATTGCTCCCCTAAGGAGCCTTTTTTAGACCTTTTGTTTCCTAGTTACCACTCATAAAATTTTGGTAACACATATATACCATATATCTCTGCTTTATATATTAAAAATTGTAAGATTTTTTTTCACCCACTAAGAACCAATTTCTGTCCCCTGGGGGGCTATATTACTACATTAGAGACCATATCAACTCATCTTCTGAGCCACCTTTACACACACTGTCCCAAGATCCAATGAAATAGTATGAGTTCCTTTCTGCAGATGAATAAGCCAAGGCTGAGAGGTTATATTAATTATCAAAGATTGAAATCTCTGGGAAATGGGTTGAGAATCCAGAGACCTACCAAGATCTTAGCGCAGTCACTTAATTATCTTCTCCAAAGCTTTGTTTCCTCACATGGAAAATAGCGGGATTGGTTTAAAGAAATGCTCTCTAAATCTCAGGGATTTTGCGGGGAGTTTCTGTTTTTCATGTTTTTTTTAGGAGGGATGTTGTTCTTTTGCCTTATTTGACCTAATAGTAGTGAACACTTATATAGTATATACTAGATGTCAGGACAAATCTATGCCCTTTATGTATATTAACTAATATAATCCTCATAAAGCCGGAGGTGCCATTATTACTTTACAGATGAGGGAATTGAGGCATAGAAAGGTTGTATGACTTGCCCAAGGATGCACAGGTATTAAATGGCACAGCTGGGATTTGAACCTAGTAGTCTCCTTCCCAGAGTACCTGCTTTGAACCATGTACTTTAAAAGGAAACTTACCACTATTGAAAATAGAAAACCAGCGTCACTTGCTGTAAATAGAAAGTAACAAAAAATAAGTAAAGTGAAAAAATTCGTTCTAACATTGTAGCTAGATACTATCACCTGCCCTGAATTCTGAGCTGCAGGCCTGCTCTCTCTTGTTAAAGACAAAATAAGCACGGATAGAAAGGTGTTAAAGGGCTTCTGGCAGCAATGAGACTTTCTCCTGGAATACGCAGAAGTGCTGAAAGGGAGTTAGAGAGAGAGTAGGTTTCCTATGTGCATGCGTCCTTTCTGATCTGTGTACCATCTGACATAAACCCAAGACTGGATGCATTCCACACACTGTAGTTCCTTGTCTGGGCATTCTAGGGGTGTCTGAATACCTCATGGAGGAAGGCAGACAAGGCCAGCCAGTCCTGGCATGCGACTGCAGCCCCTGGATACACAGGCCTCCAAAAGCAGCCGGCAGTGCCCCTGTGAAGAAGGCAGCAAGTGGTGGTGCTCCCTGGGTGCCCATCCAGCTTCGCCCTATTTTGGCTGCTGCCTTCCCGCCCCAGCCTGGCTCCCCAGGCGAGTCTCTCACCCCCAAGTGGTCCTCACAGAGCTGTCAGATAATTCGCACTGGGCCTGGAGTTTACCGTTTCCTGCTACTTCAGGATCCTCCAGCCAAACACTGCCTTGCGCATCCTCTTTACCGGGGTGCAGCGCTGCCTTGGCCCTGCGGAGGTGTGCAGGGGTGATATCATCAAAGGCTGTGAATAAGTAAACAATAAGCAGCCAGAAGCTGCCTGTTTCCCACGTGACATGCAGGGAAGGGTTCAATTCCCCCTACCACTCTGGGCTGAGTCCTCCTTAGCTTGCCAGGGCATCTATTATTTAGGGCTTTATTGTACCTGTCCCAGGTTAGGTACTGTTCCAACCAAGTCCAGTCCCACCATTTATCTGTACAATAAAAAAGGCTGAGAGGCACAACAGCTGAGTTAGAGTGAGAAAACTAAGGGTCCAGGCCCTTTGCTCGTCCATAGACTGGCTGTGTGACCTTGGCAAGTGTCAGAATCTCTTTGAGCCTCAATTGTATACACACCAACTCCCATACCTGGGTTCAAATCCTAGTCTTGTCACTCACTAGCCAGGAGAACTTGCGCAAGTGATTTAACCCCTCTGAGTCTTGGACTTCTTATCTATAAAATTTAAAACTATCATTGGCAATATTGTCTTGTAAGATTTATATAAAAGTATGTGCCTTGAGCACCATTCAGGCCCAGGGAAACCTCTCCGTGGGGCTGCCAGGGTGATTGAGTAAGATGTGGAAATCACAGTTCCCGTGTGGCACATTGTCAATATTCAGTGTGATATTCCTTTATTAATGAATTAACTGGTGGCGTTATATTCTTTAATGAGCCCTTGGTCTATGCCAGGTACTGTACATACATCTTCTCTTACCAACACAAGCCCTGCCGGTCTTTTAGGTACTCCCTACTATCCAGATGAGGAAGACAGGATGAGACAGGGAGGTCAGCTGACTTACCCAAGGTCACAGACACACAGTGGCAGAACTAGAGTTCAAACCCAGATGGTGCCTGGTCCTAAAATTCTTTTTCAACTGGGTATAATTCTTTTCCATCTATAAAATGGAAATAATCGTTTCTGCCACTGAAGTCTACTGTTAGGAGTAAAAAAGATAGTTTGTGAAGAGGCCTCTCTTCGTGTTTGCTCTAGCTCAGCTCGTCTTAGCTTCTTATTCCCCCTGGGTCATTACTGAAACACAGGCCTGGTGAAACTCCTCTTAGTCTCTGGGAGGCAGTATTGCCTGATGTCTCTATGAGGGGGGCTGAAAGTATTAGATCAAAATCAGAACTGCCAGGTTCCCTTCCCACACCCAAGCCTGGGCCTGCTGAGGTTTCTTTCATCTTTTGGGCTTTCCCTGCATCTCAGGTCTCCTCTCCACCTCATGATGATTGGGAGTACATGATCCTTTTCTCTCTTTTGTACAGGCAGTGCAAAGCACATGCAATAATATCTGACATCTCCAGCTTTGAAGTATAGGTAGAGGGGAACCTTAGGGATATTTGGCTACTGTGAAGTCAGTTTCTCCCTGCCTCCAACAAGTGGTGTGACGTGGGTAGCAGTAGGGCCCTGGCAACTTGGGGTTCATACAACACCCCTCCTACTGGCTTGCCTTGCCGTGAGCAGCCCTGGTGCACTGCCCACCATGCTGCATCATGTCTGAGCCCGTGGTGGGTACAGAGTACTCTCAGTGATGAGTCTGACTGCTGCAGGCCATGGATGTGTCCAGAGGCCTTGCCAAGGCTGATGTCTCTATGTTGGCAAGAGCTGGAGAAAGGGGAGGACTAAAGTGAGAACTAGCCTCACCTTGGTTCTCAGGATCCTACAAATAAGATGGGACAGACAAGAAGGGGGCTCCAAGAAGGTGATCTGACCTTGCCTTGGAACCAACATTGGTGACACTGGGGACAGCTAGACCCCACTTTTCTGAGATTGAAACTCCTTCTGAGGGGACTTGGGGTGGCAGAGGGCTGAAACCCTGTCAGTAATGGTTGAAGAGGAGAGGGGAGATTAGAGAACCAGGGGTTCAGACCCTAGCAATTTCTGTGGCTGCCTCATGGTGTAGGAAACCCACAGGGGCAGCAGCTGCGGCGAGGCACATCAGGGTGGAGGAGATGGACCAAAGTATGTATACAGCAGCCCTGCTCTCAGCGTACATGCCAGCATGCAGTGACTGCGGATGAAGTTTGAGGCCTCTATGAGGGAGGTGTGCTTTGTGAGTATGCATGGATTCAAGTATGCGCATGTACAGCCAAAAAGGTCAGGAATGAATGTGGGATGTCTGAGTGCCTTAAGAACCAATCTGGATAATACTTCATTGGTGGACACCATTGTATTTGATTCATTCATAGAATCAGCAAGTACTTACTCAAGGCCCCCAAGGCCAGGCCAACTACTAGGGTTGGCGGTATGGAGATAAACCAGACCCAGGCACTCACAGTCTAATGGGGGAGTCAGGCACTAAAGTGGAGAATTCAAATACTATGTACAGCACTGTGTGCATGGTGCCTAAGACAGCCACCTCTGCTCGAGGTTCGCAGGAAGACCTTCCTGAGGCAAAACTGATCAGAGGCTGGAAGGATGAGGAAGGACTTCATCATGGTGGAAACGGGCAGGTTGTTCTAGGCAGAGGGAACGGCATCTGGAAAGGTGTGGAGTTGTGAGTCCCCCTGCACTGGTCCAGGAACCTTGAACAGATTCTATGGCAGAACCTGGAAAGAACTGATAAAAGCAATCATATTTACTTGTTCACCTATTACCTGTTCCCTCCACCCCAGTATGTAAGCAACACCAGGGCAGAGAATTTGTCTGCTTTATTCTCTGCTAGAGACCCAGAGCCTGGAGCACTGTTTGGCACCCAGTGTTCTATGTTAACCAGAAGATAGGCGGGGGCCAGAGTGGATGGTGTAGACGGCTGGCTAAATTATTTGGGCTTTATACTGGAGTTAGTGGGGAACCCCTGGAAGCTGATGGGGTAGGAGGAAATCACTTTGACAATGATGTTCACGTTGAGGAAAGCAGATTGTCTTAATTAGGGCACTGTCAATAAAAAGAGTGGAGCCAGGTTGAAAAAATATTGAGGACAATTATACACAATTAGCAAGAAGTTTTGTTTTTACAATATCCCCGTGAGGCCGGCGGTTACCCGATTTACAGAGGAGGAAACGGACTCTGCGATACTGAGTGACTTGGCCGAAGTCAACAGCAGATTGGAGGTGTATCCCAAGGGTTCAGTCTTCCCTTTGCGGCGCCGCAGGTCCTAGGACACGACGAAGATCCGACCAGTCGGGTGGCGGGAATTCGCCACTTCCGTTCAGGAACTGCAGGAACGCCAGGCTGACCACGACTAAGAACTGCTGGAGGCGGAAGAGGGGCTAGGGGAAGCGAGGCGCGGAGGAAGAGGCTTGGGCCTCGGCGGCCGCCGTAGCACTGTCGCTCTGATCCCCATGGCAACAGCCAGAAGCGGCGGGAGGCTTCGGGGCTGTGCAGCCACCGCGGCCGATTCGAGGAGTGCGGCATGGAACCCGCGGACTGTGGCCCGGTGGGTGCAGGTAATGGGGATGGGTCGCCGGAGGACGCCGGGGTATGGAGGCAGAAGAGAGATGTGACCTGGGCCGAGGTGGGGCCTGCGAGGGACGCGCCGTCCGGAACCCTGGGAATATCCCCTCGCCATCCCTGCTGTCCCGACTAGGGCCATCACTGGGCTTCAGTTTCTGATGGGAATGGGAAGAGGAGAGTGGGCACCCTAGTCCAATGGCCTCTCCGTCTTCTGAGGCCCAGGACTTTCTCTCCTCTGCAGGTCCTGGACTGACTGACCTGTCCTGCCCCATGGACGTGAGTTCTAGGCCCCTTACTCTCTCTGGAGCGGCCCGCTCAGAGCCCTAAACTCACCCTGACTTCGAGCCCGGACTGGAGAGGGGTATCTTTACCCAGCATAGACCCTTCCAGTTCAGGACAAGAGCTGTGAGAGAGTTCCAGGGATGGACTTTCCACAGGAGGGCACATTCCTGTTCCTTCTGGCAAGATGAGGAATTTGCCAAGTAGTCAAGGAGAAAAGGCATCCCAGGCATTGGAAACAGCATGGGCAGAGACTTGGGGATGAGAGAGAGGATTGGGCGTTTGGGGAGTGGCTAGGACTTCAGGATGGATGGCGTGTCCAGGGGGAGGGAAGGAGAGGTAAGCAAGGCTACATCGGGGCCTTTGTCACTGAGATAAGAAGTTTGGACTGAGTCAGTGGAGCCATTGATGGGTTATAAGGAAGGGAGGGACTTACAAGAACAGCTGGTGTAGAAAGAGGCAAAATTGCAGTTGGAAGATGGGCCAGTAATGTGGGTGGAGGGATGATAAAGTAGTGTAGTGGAAGCAGACAATTGATCCATTTGGAGAGGCATTCTGAAAGGAAAATGAGTTAAGTCTAGAAAAGGTCTAGGAAGGTCTGGAAAAGCCTGCAACGGTCAAAGGCCCTTGATGATGTTGAAGTGCAGATGAGAGGCAGGTGTGGGGAGCAAGATAGCATAGTCCTATTGGCTCTCTTCCCATCATTTGGTGGCTGTTCCTCCCTTTTCCCAGCCACCTCTGGTGTCCCTCCTGCTATTTTTGTGTTCCTACAGTCCCTCCCCACCTTGTCACCACTTCCCCCCTGTGCTGGTCCAGGAACCCTCTAGCCTGCCGAATACAACCCCAGCTCCCATCAGCAGTCCTTCCTTGCTGCTTCCCATCCCTGCCATCGTCTTCATCGCTGTGGGCATCTATTTGTTGCTGCTCTGCGTAGTGCTACTGACTAGGCGCTGCCTGCTGGTGAGGGGCCTGGGTAAGGGCTGAAGGGTGGGCTCTGGGGAAAGGGACCCAGTCAGTCTGTCCCTCATGTGCATGCCTTAGCTTGACACTCCTTTGCCATTTAGTCCCCGCATCTATTCCTTTTGTGGGACCAGGAAGTCCCTGCCCTCCCATCCCCAGGAGAACCTTCTCCTGCCCCTCTCCCAAAACTCTGTTGCTACCTGCTAACTGGCTGAGATCCTGAACCCTGTCATCTCCTAGGCCCAGGGCTGCTGCACAGACTGCAGCTCCCTCTGCAGGAAGCAAGGCGCCTCTAGGTCCCAGGACTGTTGCTGGACCTGTGTGGAAGCCTGCGACTTCCCTCTGCCTAGCCCAGCCAACTGCCTGGATGCCTGCTGCCCCCAGCCCACTGAACCTGTGAGTTCTCATCCTATCCTCTGACCCCCTAAGCCCCTCTCTAGGCACTATCTGTATAATATTTTTTTTGTTCAACAGCATGTCATACTGAGCAGTTACTCCAGGGCAAGCACTGGGTCCAGTTCCAGGTACTGGATCAGGTGGAAAAAGCCCAAACTAACATAAACACCATATCAGATACTTTCTGTTGATGAAAGCTACTTGGAGAAAAGAAAACAGGAGGGCATCTAGAGAAATGTGTGTCACATGCAGGCCACATAATCACTTCTGAAAATGGTAGTTAAAAGAAAAACAGACGCTGTCACACACCTCCTTCTGTTCATTGAGTGAATACTATGTTCCAGATACTGCTACTTTATTGACATTATTATATTCTCAGCAACCCTGGGAGCTGGGTACTTTAAAAAGCCTATATATATATTTTTTTTCTGGTAACGAAAAGCATTGATTACAAAGTGTGCATGTAGAAATACATAGAAATATAAGTCACTCTGCAACTCAGGTTGCTGCATTTTGTGTTCTCATAACTAATACAAATATATTGCTGCTGTAATTTACTATTATTTGGTAAAAAATGGGGTCATCCCATACTATTTTATCACAATTGCTACTTGATATCATGCCTTGCCCACCTATCCATGTCTGTACATGCAGATAGCTAAATGTTTTTATTCTCCTTTTCAGGGGAATAAATTGGCTTAGGGAAGTTGAGTCACTTACATAGTAGAGTTTCTTGCATAGCAAATTGCTATACAAGTATGTTGAAACAGAATCCTCAGGGAGAAGCCTGGCTCACAAAGGACAGGCCATTTTTGCATTTGCAGATTTAAAGATGTTAAATGTAATTGACTACCTTCCTATTTTGGGCTCAGAGATTTAGACAGCAAAGCTCCTGCCCTTGAAGTGGTGACCTTCAATAGGAAGGAGGAGTAAGGATAAAGACAAATTCAGAACTTGGGCTGACTATAGTTGGTCAGATTCCTGGGAGATAGATGTTCTGAGTTTCAAAATAAATTATGGGACAAGAAGCTCTCCTCTTTCAAATAATCTACTTCTGGTTTTCCCAGGGGACTAGGGTTAAGGGGTGGGGGGGTAGGTGTGGGCAGGGCTGGGGCTAAAGAGCAAATGGGAAAAAGGAGAAGACCTGGGTCCTTAAAGACTTGTGCTTTATAGGAAATGCTCAATTACAAAATGATTTCTGATCCCCTATTGGGAATGCTGCCCCCTTTCCCTTCTGTCCACAACAAAGGGATAGTCAAGGGCCTCTCCTCCTTGAGGGTGAGGAGGGAGGGAGGTACACTGTCAGGAGGGCCTGGCACCTCCCATCCCCAGCCTCCCATGCCCCAGGGCTTCAGGTACCTCCAAAGAACCTCAAGGACTGATCCTATCCGGCTTCTGCCAGAGCCAGGAAGGATTCTAGAATGGCAGAGGGTGGAGCAGAGTCAGTCTGTCCTTGAGCTATCTTTCCACAAAGTACATTAAAGTCTCTCTGTCCTTTAGTTTCCTAATAGTAACAGTAACAGCCAGAAATATCACAAAGTTCTTGCCTACTTCACAGCTGTAGAAACTGACGCTTACAGAGGTTTGAGTGACTTGCCTGAGGCCTGGGCCAGGACAAAAACCCAGGTTTCTCCTCTTCTCTGGAGGAGAAACTTGCCTGCTCTGCTTCTTTCACAAACATGGATCTAGCAGTTGTGAGGATCTAATTAATTCATTCACTTATTTATTCACTTACCAAAGATTTATGGAGTACTGTCAAGGCACTGTGCTGGAAACAAGAGCTGGTCCCAGCCTTCAGAAGGCTCACATCTGGTGAAGGACAGAAAGAAATAAGTAAGCAATTATAATAGAGTGTGAGAAATTGTGCAATATAGTGCATTGGTTGGTTCGCAGCCCTGCATGTGATAAGAAACATGTATTAGGCTTAAACGGAAAGCCAGGCATCTAGGCCCTACACTCAGGAAGTCTGAGATGGGACTGGAATTTTTAACAAGTTCTCACATCATTTTGATGCACACCAGGATTAAGAACCACTCCTAAAAATTACTGTTAAGGAAGAGTGCTGTGACAAGAATAGCTCCCTTTTATCGAGAGCTCACCAGGTGCCAGGCACTGGGCCTTAGTTTTTTCCACTGATTCCCCACAATGATCCAATCTGGTAGGTGTTAAATTTGTTTTAGAGATGAGAAAACTGAGGATCAAAATGTGAATTTGCCAAACATGGACCTGAATTAGATTCAAATCTGGCCTAAGCTCTCACAAGTAAAGACAATTGGCCTTCACAAAATCAGAGTGAAAAACTTCAGACCCTACAGAAACACAAGGGTTAACAGTCTGTGGAGTCCTTGTTTAATGTACTGAAATAGCAGATTCCTTCCAGAAGCCTCATGGCTGCTTAAAAGTAGAGAAATCCATGAGCCAGCTATTAATGACTAGATCTAAACTCTTTCAGCAGATAGAGCCCAGAATGCACTTAGTGCTCTCTTCTCTGAGGATAGGGCAGTGGAGCCTCTCAGCCACCAGTTCTGCACACAGAATGATGGTGTGGTCCTCAAAAACCCCACAGAGCCAACTTCATGTCCAGACTGGGACTCCCCACGGACACCCCAAACCACACCCTCATCAAACACAAGGAATTCACTTTGCTCTCCCTTTCACCATGACACTTGACATGGCTTCTCCTTGAGAGAGAGTTCTGTTAGCAGTAGCACCAACCCAATTCAGACCCCTCTCCCTGCAGATGGCAGATCTCTTCCCCTTGCTGAGGCCCCTAGTGATACCTGATCCTACCAGTCATCTGACACCGTACCCCGAAACCTCAGCTGTTCGAAAGGTCATTTCCCTATTCCTGGCTTGGCCCGGTGTCTGATTGAGCTGTGCAACTGTGACTGTCACTATCTCTGCCTCAGCCTCAAGGATCCAATCTTCTGTCACATTTTGGGTGTGTCCCACTCCAGCCACTTGGCCTGACTCCAGTCCATGCGTGAAGCAGTCACAGATCATTGTTGTCCCAGGCAGGAGAGGAGTGGGCTGGAGAGGGCTCTTTCTCCCTTCCTGTCTCTAAGGACATGCCATTCCTGTTCCCTAAGAGACAGGCCCTCTGTTTCCCCTGGGAGTTGAGAAGCCCCCTTCTTTCTTCTTTGCCCAAAGAGGGAAAAATTATAGTTTTTGATTCATACATTTAACATTCATCTATATCTCACATACCTGCTGTCCCCTGAGTCCCCTGCTAGCTCAATGGAAATATGAAATGAACTGTCCCTTCCCTAGCAGACTTGGAAAGAAGCTGATATTCTTGGCCCTGGGAGGCAGTGGGGTAGTGGGGAGCTCAGGACCCAAACTGCAGACCCACTTATTCCTAGGTGTATTCCTTTGGCCAATTAACTGCCCTCAATGACTGAGCCTCTGTTTCCTTTTTTGTAAAGAAGACCCCCTACTCAAGGTTCTGATAAATAAAAGAGATGTAACTCTTTATAAAACATTAAAAGATTTTTTTTAATATGCAAATTACCATTTTCAAAGAAAATTAGAAAGATTTCTTCAAATCATTCATGAATGCATTCTGTGCCTTGCACAGAGTAGGTGCTCAGAAATGATTGAGACCCTTCAGTTTGTTCTCATGCCAAGGAAGAAATCCACAAAACCAAGTTATTTTCATTATGGACAGAAAATGTGTGTGTGCCTTCCCTGTCTACTCACTTTCAGTTGCACGAGGCCCCGGAATATAGTAGAATCACATTTGAGCTAAATGTTGGGACCTAGCGTGGGACCAAGGCCAGTTGATCTCTGGTCCTCAGTCTCCTTGCCTATGAAATGGGAAGAAAGAAAGAACCTCCTGAATAATTTCTTCCAGCTCCTGAACTCAACTGTTTGGAACATTGTCTGGGCTGATTTCTCAACAGCACAGGGAATTGATTTGTTCCCTAGGACGGTGGATGGTACCCTCTGTTCCTGGGCAAGTGGGACTTCCCAGGCCCCTCTGTTCCCTTCTCCCCAGAGAGGGAACCTACTGCAGGCTCTGGTCCCTATTCCTCCTGCCCACTTCCCTTACTCCTTCCTCTTTCTCTCAGGGTTGGGCCCCTCGCTGCCCCCGCTGCTGCCCACTCTGCGACTGTGCCTGTGCGTGCCAGCTGCCTGACTGCCAGAGCCTCAACTGTCTCTGCTTTGAGATCAAGCTCCGATGAGGACCCAGAGTCCCTGTCCTTTGCGGAGTGGCTAGCCCCCAGGGCCAACATGTCTTCTTTCCTGAGGGGCCTCAGGACATCTTTCTCCAGGGCACTGGAACTGCAAATGGCCTGCCCAGCTTACCAGCCTGGGAACCAGCAGTGGAGAGCCCGGCTCCCTGCAGAGTAGACTCAGCCTTTGGCCAGGTGGCCTGCAGCTCCTTTGGCAGGCCAAAAGAGAAAGAGTCTAGTGCCCTGGGAGGGCCTCTGCCTGCCTTTCCCCTCCCCAGGTAAACTGTTCTATTTGAAGGTGAGGGTGGGGACACTGCTCACCACAGACAGCATCATGGACAAACTTGGGCCTTGAGTGTCAGGATATAGGGGTACCCCAGCCACACCCCATCAGTGGACTTTAGTTATTTTGAGGTGTGAGTGGAGTGCCTGCATCTACTCTCCCCCTAAAGAAATGGGCTCCAGAGAATCGTAACAGCCACAGCAAAGGCCAAGTCAGGAGGGAGGGAGGGCCATAGATCTGAGTACCTCAACCCACCACTTCCTTTCCCAATATTGGATCCTTGTCCAAATATTTTTCTCTTGACTACTTGTTTTGAGGGCCTCAGTCTCAATTTCCAAGAAGAAATTTCCTCCGAGGTACTGGTGAGTGGACATGGGGCCCTCCCTCCACCCCCAAAATAGGGCATTTTCCTTCACCTTCCTTCGCTTTAGGCCCCACTCTGGCGTGAATGTCAGGAGCTTCAAGTTTCCCTAAATATAGGTCCCTGCCAGGGGATCTGCGGTGAGGAAAGGACAGGGGTCACTGGAGAAGGTTGGGGACATTGGCTGGGGGGAGGGCAGAAGCTGCCTTATAACCCAGCCCTGGAGTGACCTGGATCACTTGCTGCTGACCAGGCTCTGCCTGCTCCTTCAGCCTCCTCGCAGGTGGGCATCAGCAGGACGGAGGGGGTTGGGTGGGGCCGAAAGGGTCCGGATTAGAAGAGACCTGGCAGGTTGGGATAAAGGCTCGGAATGTATCTGGAAGGCTGATCACCTCAGGGACGGATTTTCTTTTGAAGCGGGAAATCAGATCCAAGGAAGGTGTTTCGCAGGGGCTCTGGCCCCGCATTCCCAGATTTGCCTGGGCAAAGCAAATCTGGGCTGGCCAGTCTGCGTGTAATCTGGTTTTCGGTGGCTGCCGGGGCTTCAGGCAGGTGCCCGCCGGCCCCGGGCGGAGAGCGAGTGCGCGCGGGCAAGGCTGCCCTTGGGGCCCGGCCGCGACATCCGGAATCGCTACCGCCTCGCCTCCGCCCCTGCCAGCCTAGCCACTTTTCCTGCGGAGCTCCCTGTGAGTCCACTCGCCGCCTTGTCCTCCGCCTCTCTTCTGCCTGGGCTGGTGACACAAGGAGGCGCGGCTCCTCGTCCCGGAGTCCGCAAACCCAGCCTGCGGACTAGGCCGGGAGACCCCCGACACCTGGATTGTTTTAGCGTGACACACGCTGCATCACCGCAGGCCGGAAGCTGGAGCTGCCCGGGCAGCGGGAC
>JAVSCE010007632.1:0-13839 GCA_032199065.1 Smutsia gigantea
CTCTTGCGCATTCTGTTCTAGTCAGTCTCCTTGCTGAATGCTGTTACCTCTGCTTATAACACTCTTCCTCCAGGTAACTAGATCTTTGCTCAAATACATCTTCTTGGTAAAGGCCTACCTACCCATTTTATTTAAAATACAAACCATATCCTCTGGTATAGATATGGTTTATTCCACTTTTTGCTTTATTCTTCTACATACCTACTAAACTTTTCTGCTTTATTATTCTACATATCATTTATTACCATCTACAATATTATATATTTGTTTATTTTCTGTCTTCTCCCCAAAAATTTAAGCTTCAGGAGGGCAAATTACTTGTATGTTTTGATCACTGCTCTATCCCAGCATACAAACATTGCTTAGAACATAGTAGATGCTCAATAAATATTTACTGTGAATAGCAGTAATAGGACATGATACATGGAAGCAACAATAAGATAAAATAAGAAACACTCAGTTTTGTTGCTCTTCATTTAATATATTTGGCTATCTTGGAAGCCAAAAGTGTTTCTTCTGAGAAAATGATAATAAATGTTGGAACAGAATATGGACTGGGCTTTTTCCAATGTCTAGGTACAGTAGGTACCCCTTATCCATGGTTTCAGTTACCTGCATTCAGCCATGGTACAGAAACAGGTGATCCTCTTTATGACCTACTGTTCATCAGGTCAGTGTTAGCCTAATGCTACCTCACAATACCTATGTCATTGACCTCATTTCATTTCATCACACAGGCATTTCATCATGTCACATCATCACAAGGAGAGTGAATACAGTACTGTAAGATAATTTAGAAAGAAAGAGACCACATTCACATAACTTTCTTTACATTATATTGTTATAATTGTTCTCTTTTATTATTAGCTACTGTTGTTAACCTCTTACTGTGCCTAATTTATAAATTTATCGTAGGTATGTATATATAGGAGAAAACATAGTATAAATAGCATTCGATACTATCTGTGGTTTCAGGCAGTCACTAGAGGTCTTAGAATGTATTTCCCAGGGATAAGGGGTGAGGCTGTCTACTTTATTAGGTACTAGTCCTCAAAACTACATACTATGCATTTTTCCTTTCAAAGAGGGTCAATAAAAATTATGACTGGAAAATTCCCTGAGGGTTCATTAAGAGATGATGGAACCAGCTCAGCTGTCCAGTTGCCCCAAAATGTATTTTACAGCTGTTATTTTCAATAGCTTGGATCCAATAAGATTCAAATACTGTATTAGATTTTTATATATCTTGTCTCTTTTAGTCTAGTTCTTCCACCATTTTTTTTTATGACACTAACTTTTTGGAGCATATAGGTCAATTGCTCTATACAATATCCCACATTTGGGATTTGTCTGATTGTTCCCTTGTGGTATTATTTAATTTGTTCCTCCATTCTCTGTAACATTAAGATCTACAGGCTTGATTAGATTCAAATTGAACATTTTGGGGCAAGAATATTTCAAAGGTGATTTGTGTGATTCATTTTGCCCACATCAAGATATCAAGGGACAAAATTCCTGGTTATTCCACTATTAACGATAGGAAGCTTGATCATTTCATTAAGACACTGTTCAACAGATTTCTCCCTTATAAAGGTACATTTATATCTTTGCAATGTTTAAGTTATCTATTAGGTAACTTAAGATAACTTTTTAAGTTGTCCTTGGGGGAAACCTTTCACACCATAAAAATTTTCCCAAAAAGCATTTCAACTATTGTTTTTATCAGTCATTGATGATCTTTTCCTCAATCCATTATTACATTGGGGATCACAAAATAGTGTTTTTTTAATTCTACCATTCCTTCTATATTTATGAGCTGGCATTCTTCCTTTCCTTTTAATATTTTCCTGATAATTATTTTATGGCCAGACAAGATAATAGTGCATTTATGCTGAAAAGAAATATTCAGTCTACTGGAGAAAGGTGATATAGGAAAGAGAGGGAAGAACATCTGAAGCAATATTCTTAAAGTATGAGAGCTAGAATTTAGTGCACTTCACAGAAGATGGTCTGTGATAGGAGCAGGAATCTTTTTGCCGTAGTAAGAGGGAAGAAGGTAGGGTAGTTAGCATAGCTGAGTAGATACCTTGTTAACAATTTCTGGTTAATTATTTATACTTCAGGAAACAAGATCATAAACTGTATATGAGGTTAGGAAAATAAGACTGTTGGTTCACATAAGATTAACAATCATGGATTTAAAACAAGACCAGCCAACATAGTTATGTTTTCCTCCAGCCATGCTCAGTTGTGCAAGTATTGATATGGAGCAGGGCATGAGTTATGATTTAATTATGACAGTGGTTTTGCCATATAATTACAAGAAAATGAGAACATGATAAGAAAATTAAGGGTATATGCCAGGAAGAAATTATATTGATTGTCCATAATATTTAACTTGGATAAGAAGTAAAGAAATGAGGAGGATTGAAGAACAGTAAAATGGTGGTAGGATCAATGGAACACAGGCCTTGGTGGGGGTAAAATATTGTTGAAATTGGGGTACTAGAGGAAGTAAGCTAGAAAGAGAGGATTGGCACTCAGAAAGTGGGATGCTTAAAACTGGGATTACTGATGGGTTACAGCACCTGTTATGACAAGGTCTGGAGTATAATCGAAGAAAGTGTCTGAGGCTGGATAAAGGACAAATATTTAGAGGAGTGGAGGTCAAAGACATAATAGTCAATAGTATTAGAAGGATAATGTTTACTTATAATGAAATCATCTGGAAATATGACAGGAGTAGCATTGGAGGAAATAATAGTGAGTCAGGAAGTGCAAAGAACAAGCCTGGAGGAAGTAAAGAGCCAGGAGATTCAAGGAATGAGAGAAAGTGATCTATAGGTTAGCTGATAGAAGTGTCAAGGAGATAAGGTCTTATGATGGGAGATTCCATGCTGGACACTTTTTAGGTGGTAGGGGGGAAGGCCTATAAAGAGCAATGAGGAGAAAGGAGGACATCTACCCCATCTCCAGGCCTATTTATTTATTTATTTATGTTTTAATTTTGGTATCATTAATGTACAATTACATGAGCAACATTGTGGTTACTAGACTCCCCCCATTATTGAGTCTGCACCACATACCCCTTTACAGTCACTGTCCATCAGCAGAGTAAAATGTTATAGAATCACTACTTGTATTCTCTGTGTCCAGGCCTATTTATATGAAGAATATAAGAAAGGAAGCAGCCATCACATGAAAGGACTTCAGGAGAAGCAATATTCTCAGGAGAGATCCAGCTTTCTATTAAAGCAAAAAGGGATGAGAACTTTCAGAGAAGCAGTTGAAGACAGAGATTTAGCTTTGCTGATGACTAACAATGAATTCTAGAAAGCTCAGTGAATGGCGGTTGGGAAGCAACAGAAGATATGATCAGAAAGGTGAGTGAGAGGATATGCAGATTAGAGTTAAGGGGGATGAGGGATGACTTGGACATCTTCTGATGACTGAAATAAAGAGGTAAATAACATAATTCGATCAGGGCCAATGTTCTCAATGCAGATAGGGGTGAGGGCCAGGAGTCAGGAGGTAAGCTGTGAGTATATGTGTGGAAGTAGAGGAGAAACAGGCTTCTAACCAAAAACAAGCAGTATTTATGAGCACACATTTTAATCTTGCTCATGAAAGTATCAAGTTCCATAGAAGAAAAGCCTTACTCTGAGCAGTTAGAAGGTATCCAGACTCCCTATTAACTCTAGCTAACATAGACACAGAGACCAAGAAAGTGATGGATATACATCAAACATAAAGGGTTGTTCTCTTTCTATTTTAGCCAATGAAGATTAATGCAGGGACTAACTCCAAGAACATAGGACTGATCCTGACCCCTGCCAAGATACCAGCAGAGAAGTGGGTTTATTTTGAGCATGGAAGCACCTTCTTAAATCCAAACTATTATTTAGTAATCATTTCATGTCATATACATTACTAAAATTCTAAAAGTCCAAGATTTTATGATCAATAAAAGGCACAAAACTGCTTCCCTACTGGGACATCCAATTTAAGCAATCCAATCATAATCCCATACCTTGTCTATATAAACATAAAGGAATGATCCTTTTATTCTACCCACTATACCACATCATAATGCAGAGTTACCTTTAGGAATACATAAGTGAGTTCACATTAAAATATGAGGGTGCTTTATTTTCAATTTGAAAACAGTAAAAAATTTTGATAGATTTCCAACACTCAACTGTAAATCCTATAAACATATTCACACTATTGCCAGGAATAAAGTCCCCAGTTCAGAACTGTAAAGGAAAGAAGAAATAATTTCTATTGGCTGAAACATGAAAATTTGGTAAAAATACCCTAGGAGAAAGGATCTTACTGCATTATTGCAACCATCTCCAATTCAAATTAGGTTCAAAATATGTTCAGAGATAGACATACATACACTTTGGAAATTGCTTCCTTTAGGATAATAGATATTTTTCTTATAGTTAATTATAACACTTCCCTTTTTATTACTCAAAAAACAAAAGCATAAAGAATTCACAATAAGCTGAGGGGCATTTTGGACAGGACCTAAACATTAGAAAAGTAAATTTGTATTCCCACATGAGTCCCTACTTAATCTCATTGTCTACTAAATTACATATTTTTCAATCCAAAAACATAATGGCTTAACAGGATTTTGAGAACTGAGAATGTACAATTTCTTAGCCAGTTTTTAATGGGGACTGTATGCCTAAATATAACTGAGTTCTCTAACACTGTTTAAAGTAATTGATGATGACAGTCAACCAACAAGTATTTACTGATCACTTACTATAAACAAGGTATCTTCTGAGGTAAATGGGGTCAAAAGAGAATTAAGATGGCCTCCACTTCACAAAGTACATCATATAGTTTAAGTACTGAGAGGTGATCAGGGCAAACACGTACAAATTAAAAGAATGAGAAGAGATGCTTTCCTTTGTAAATTTTCAAGTTCTTGTTTAGAATAGCAATTCAAGTTTAAAATTAGTGGCTTTCATAAACCAAAACTCAGTAAATTAAGAATACCTTCAATATGCCTTCAACTGGATCCTATAGTTAATTTGTGCATACTATTAGGATCTTTTGTTTATGGTAGTTTATTACTTACTGAAGTTAGTCTGAATTTTAATTTTTTCATTAAATTACCCCATTCACTTTATTAGCACTCATTTATAACAATCTTTAACATGTGCTATATTTGAAAGTTAAAAAATATTTTAAAATCCTAATTTAAGTCAGACTAGCCTTTCCCCAGGATTCTGAAATAAAGAGATCTGTCTCTAAGTCAAACTCTCTATCCATAAAGTAAAGGAATTGGAATAGATCTATGGTTTTCAAACCTTTTTATTTTAATCAGTGGTGTACCTTTTTAAAATAATAACTTATTCAAAGATATAACAGAGAAAACAGATTGAAGTATATCTGCTTTACTAGAACCACTGTGTGTGTGGGGAGGTGTCTAGAGCTATCTCTGTTATTCCTTTTCTTTGCCAAGGCATTTTTCCAGAATCATAGGATTCCAGGGAGCACAATTTGAAAACCACAAGTCCTGGATGCTTTCTAAGGGCCCCTGCAGTTCTAAATTTCTCCAATTCTAAGGAAATACCTTCAAAAGATTCAGTAAATGTATATCAATATGCAATTCACCTTCTGAATACAATCTCTGGACTAGAATTTAGCTCCCAAGTCTAAAGAGTTTGGTAAAATTCAGGACATGGATGAACTGTCATGCTTCCTAAGGAACAGCATAAAGGGAGGATTGTATACAGGAGGAAAAGTCAGTCTTTGACACTGCTCACCTTCCCTTTCAGCATTTTTGGACCTGCAGCCCAGAGCACATTACCTCTTCACCTCCCATGTCATCTCAACAGAACTTGTTTGCTTGAGCCTATCTACACTAGACAACAATACATTCTCCATACCTCATTTTTAACCCAAAATATCCTCACCCTAGGTCATATTTCCTCAGGAATGACTCTGACTCATTTTTTTTGTTTGTTTGCTTGATAAATTGTTGCCTGCTGATGTGCCAATGGATGTTATTGATGAGTGAATGCCTTACTCCACCCAGATAATACCTACATAGACTAAATACAATTTTGCCATTGTGATCATTTTAGAAGCTACTACTGGCCAGTGGAGGACATGATTTTGGAGAGGTAGGTCATTCAATGTCCCACAACAAATCACATTACACAGGCAGCAAACTGCTTTTCGTGTGCATAAAAGACAGTATTTAATAACTAAAATGACTACATTTTCTCACAAAAATTGTGATGTCTCAGTCAATTGTATTATCCGTATACTGCTCTGAAAGCCCTTGTACTTGGAGACATGGTATCATCCACAGATAGTTCCCGGTTATTTTTAATCAAGAAGTTCATGCCACTTCACTCAGTAGCTCAATAATCTAATTTTCCTTCAGGAAATATATTTTTTTCTTCATAAAATTCATGTAATGTGGGGATAAGGGCAGCAGTGGCCTAGAGTAAAAGATTACTGAACTTCCCAAACAGGTACACACTGCCAAATGGCATATGATGAGGAATCTAATAGGTACTATATCTGATAGACAATTCTTCTGAAACTCACATAAGCTTCTATTTTTATCTTGCTTGGACTGATATTAAGAATCATGTTCATTTCGTGTATGTACAATCCAAATGAGGCTGGATGAAGATGGCCCAGTGGAACCCTGGATACCAAAGGAATTCATCCTGAAACTTCATTTTGGGTGGAAATAATCAACATGTAGATGGCTGAAATAATTAGAACAACTGGAATCCCCATTTCCTCCTCGTCCACAATATTTAGTAGAGATTAATTTAATGCTTGAGCATTTTTACATCAAACCTCTTATACATTCACATGGGCAAATTGTACATTTTTCCCTAGCCACATCATTCTTTGGGGAGCTAATCATTATTACTACACTATTATTCGATATACCAACATCCCAGATTACTGGTTATCTTAAAACAGTTTCTTCCGAAACTTGCTACAGAGGTCATCTTTATAAAGAAATTCATTTATCAAACTATCACATCCACAAGCACCATGTCACTCACAGAAACCACAATAAAGCAAAGACAATGGAACAGTTGCCTGACACCAAAGGCAGGTTCTGAGAGACGACCAGACACAAAGCCCAAGGGAGGTTTGAAAAACCTTTCAAAACGAAGTCCAGGAAGCATGGCTTTATATTGAAGAATATCAAATACCTCGAGTGTCACTAATTTAGAAATCACTGCCACCTCCCAAATGAAGTGCTTTATGGAAATAATGATGTATTGATACATATTTTGTATTCATGCTTCATCTGAGAAATCTACTAAAATACCCTTTCCTCCAAATATTTGATGAGAAAGAAAAAATCTCCAGGAAAAACACATGATCAGAAGTTCTATTTGGTGTTCAATTTCATACCAAGTGAATTTATGTGGATGGAAATATAGATGTGTCAGAAGTAGAGGATTCAAATGTGATGGCGTAAATGGAAGATGAATGGAAAGAGAGCAAGACAGACAGACAAACAGACACATACATGCCAGACCACTCTCACGGTAAAGGGTTTTGAATATGGAACATGTAAATCTTGTCTAGCATCCCCCACAGCCTGATGGATCAACCTCATTTACTAGTGATCTGGGCAAGCTGTTCTATGCACTTCATCACTGTTGCACAGCATGTGTACATGAATGAAGTAAAGCTTTCTAAAGTAACAAACTTCTAAGGATAGCAGCTAAGACAGTTGTCATATTAGAAATTGATAGGTTCATCAAAGCAAAGATACTTTTCCAAGAACAGCAATAGTGTTTTTGCCCATATCTGGGTAAGTAAAAATACACACACATACACCAAAATACACACACACACACACACACACACACACACAGGCATTTAAAGAATTCCTGGTACCAAGTCATCAGCCTGACTTACTCTATCACCATATGGGGCCAGATATCAAAGTGAGCTGAGGTGGCCCAAAAAATATAAAAGAGCTTTACATAAACAGAAACCAGTCCTCAGAATGTAGCTGCTAATAATTTTGCAAGATTCCCCATGATGTATTTTTTGTATAGGGATATGACAGATTATTATACTTAATTGAGGATACTAGTTCACAGAGAATAATAAAGATATCTAGGAGGGGAACACTGTTATTGAACGAACAAAAATAGACAATGTTAATTCAAGTGAAGGAAAACTTTCAGAGATGGATCTCTGGCACCTAGGATTATATATGGTTCCCGAACCTGAGATTCCCTCTGACTCTGACCTCAGTTTATCTAAATCCTTTTGATCCACAGGGATTTCCTCGAGGTCTACATCCTCCACAATTCACTCACTCTAGCTCATACTGAAAGAAGTTTTCTATAAACTGCTAGTGAAATAGAGAAATAATATACCAGGTTTTACTTGCTCTGCTTCCAGTGTTATTGTTGCCTCTCTATGAAAACAGACTTCACTGTCCTTGAAGACAGGAGCAAATTCTTGTACTTTTATATGCCTAACAGTACTGTTTAGTAAACCCAATAAATACTTTTGAACTGATTGACACAGAGTATCTCACTATTCTACCTGAAGATCTATGCTCAGCCTCTACCAAGTTGGGAAGCATTAAAAGCCAAAGTGAGAATAAGGTTGAACTAAAGTTAGCTAATAATAAAAATATGGGAGACTGCACATAACCTTGGCATCTTACTTCCAGTAGGGACTAGAAGGAATATTTGGCCCAGTGCCCTGTCTTCAGGCAGATGGGTATTAAACCAAATTTATTCTCTTATAGAACAGAGACAGAAAAATACAAATTTTATCTCAACTATCTCTGCCAATATTATTTCCTCTACCATTAGTTAAAAATTCCTACCTTTTGTAAGTGAAATTTCATACTAATTTATAGTATCTCAAACACACACTGATTCCTATGATTTTTTTTATCTTCATTTAAAATCACTGATTCAGTTTGGTATCACATTGCCAAAGCACTGAGAAATGGTTCATGCTAGAGCAATAATTCAGAAGAGTGCAATCTTAATCCCTTCTCTTTATGCACATCCTCCAGTTCTCACCAGTTTTGGTCAAATGCTGAGCACATCCACAAAGAAATCCTCTCCATCTGGATGTACACTGACCATAAAGAACAACAATGCATTAACATGAAATTTCAGTATCTTAGAATTCAGGCCATGAGAACTCTTTTTAATCCCTTTTAACCTTGGGCTCTGCCAAACTCAGACCAATGTGGTAAAGTACACTTTGGCTCCAAAGGATGGACTCTTAAGCTGTAAGGCATGGGCCTTTTAGTGTAATCTCAACAGAGACCAAATCATACATGGCAGGCATTTAAAAGTCATGGTTCCAAACATATCTTATAAAAGTGTCTTGGAAAGTAAAAATGTGTACAGCCTATCCAGGTTTGGAGAATTCCTTTCAGCATGGCTGCTAACCTACAGACACAAACAGACACTTAGCATTGTCTTTGCTTGGTCTTGCCTTTGACAATGTTACAAATTACTTAGAAATTCTCTTAGCAAAGCAGCACTTCCCATCCCTACTGCCTGACATAAGCTGAATGAATAATATTCATATAAAATAGGTGCCCTTTCCAATTCAATTAATTTCATTGAATACATGTTGACTGAGCTCCTACTTACATACCCAGTACTAGGTTAAACACATAGTGAATCAAAAAAAGAAGACACTGCTTTTAACAACAAGGTGCTCCCAATACTGTAATAGAGATGAGACTTTTTGAACAGAACAATTACAAATCTAACATATTCCTAAAATCTGGGTACAAAAAGAGAATCTCTTATTTCTTGACTAAGCACATCAGCATAATTTTCAAATACGCTGCAATGCCTTTTCTGAGAAAGCTATACTCATTCCAAATTGAATTGTATTCATGAACTCAATTGCTTCCTGAATTTGAAAGACAAGAAATACTGCCAAAAGAGTACCACAGCCATAGCAGTTTATATATTTTAAGATTCATCCTGCTTTTGTAATCACTCCAGATATAACAACATTGCTGCATCATGCTTAAAATCATATTTTTATAACCTTCCTTAAGGCCATCAAGATGAACCCAGGTCATAAAAATATATCACAATGGTCATCTTAATAATCAAAGAAATATCAATCAAACAAAAATATAGACGTCATTTTTGCTCATGAAATTACCAAAGATGTTTTACTACTATATTACTGGATTGAAGAGGGCCACTGTAGGGAAATTTCCTTAATCACTAATAGTTTAACATGAAATGCTATGAACCTCCTAGAGAGTAATTTTAAAATGGGTAACAGGAACATTTATTAAAGGTTCTATCTAGTAACTGTTTCATAATTTCATTCAGCATTTAGCTATTGTAGGAGACAATATCTGGTTCTCTTTTACTTTTGGACAAATGGGAGCAGTGACTTGACTTGCCCTACCTCTCTGCAGCTAAATGTGGCCATATGACTAGTTCTGGCTAGTGAAATGTTAGCAAAACCAGTAAGCAATTTTCTGTATCCTCATTCCCTGCCAAGATATTCATGAGAACACATGTTAAGAAGGCAGTGTCAGAAAATGATGGAGCCTCAGTAAGTTTGGGTCTCTACTTAATAATCAAAACTCTCCTGTCAACCTGTAATGTAGCTGTAGCATGAGCAAGAAAAAAAACATTCTTGTCTCAGGCTATAGAGATTTCCAAGTGTTTGTTATCACAACATAACCTAGCATGTCCTGACAGAGTAGTTTAGCCCAAAATATAAGTATTAATATGCATAAATACACTTTATTACACAATGCTAGAAAATTGTAAACTACCTAAAAGCCACCCAATATGAGTTTAAAATTACATATAGTTAACACTATGTAGCCAATAAAAGTGATACTGTACACATGTATTTATTGACAAGGAAAGATATTTCTAACATTGAGTGAATAAAGCAATTTATGAAAACATGTAGAGTATGATCCAATTTTAGTTACAAATACACACACATATACACACATCATGTGCACACACCAAAGTGTTAACATTGGTTATCACTGTCTGATGAGCTTCTGGTAATTTTTTTTTGCCTTTTTGCTTGTCTGAATATTTTAATTGTCTAAAATGAAAATGCATTGCCTGAATTTTTTTTTGAGGAGAGGATTAAATAAAGATGGTGGCATGAGAGGTGAGACAGAGGCTTCCTCCTAAAACTGCATATAATATGAAAATATAATTAATATGACTAATCCTGAAAGAGCAACAGGAAAGAGGGCTGTGCCAAACTGCATACACCTGGAGAAAACAATAAACCTCATGGAACAGGGTAACATACCAAAGCTATGGCCTGGCTGGACCCAAGCCCTTCCCCCAGCACAGCTCACTGGGGGGAGGAAGAGAAATGGAATGGGGAGGAAGTGGAGGCCTGGGAATGCTGAATACCTAACCCCAGAGATCTGCTCTGGGAGCACAAACCTACATTTCATGGTGTTTTCATGGTACTCTCGTGATTAAGGGGTTGGAAAGCTAAGACAGGCAGAATACTTAGAGAGGCTGAGATTCCAGCCATCTGTGGAAAGCAGGGATCCATATCTGGCTGCTCTGGGGCAAAAGAAAGGTGGACAGTCTGAGAGACTTCCTAACAGCAAGAGGGCTGCTAAAGGGGAAAGGATTGCACGGAGCTTACTGCTCAGGAGAAAGGACAGGTAGACAAAATTGTACGGGTGCACTCTGCCCAGCAGGTTGGGAACATTCTCGATCGTCAGGCACTCCAGCTCAAAGAACTCCCTCCATGATATGCAGCCTACTGTGCCTTGCTCCCAGCCAGCCCCACCTGGCTCGCAAACCAGCAAACCCTACCATGGTGTTAGGCCAGCCAGAGGGAAGCCCCATCTACAGCAACTACAAATGCAAACCATAGAGGCTTATACCTGGGTGCTCGGCCCACTGGTTCTGGCAGTGGAAGCAGGCATACAGCCAGAAAGCAGGAACAAGCTCTTTCCTCCCTCCAGGCACCAATACCCTGTGACCCCTGACATTGCTTCAGGGGCTGAGCAGTTCCAGAGAGCAGAGCTTCTGGGCACTAGAGGGTGCTATATAAAAATATGAAATGCCAAATAAAACCTGGTTCAAAGTAAAATTATGAATACAACCCCTGAGAAAGATTCAAATGAAATCGACCTCATGAATCATCCTGAAAAGGACTTCAAAATAAAAATCATTATCATGCTCATGGAGGTACAGAAAAATATTCAAGAACACAGGAATGAATTCTGGTCAGAGATCCAATCATTGAAGAGCACAATGGAGGGTATTAAAAGCAGATTAGATAAGGTGAAGGAGACAATGGATGAAATAGAATTTAGAGAAGAGGAATACAAAGAAGCTGAGGCACAGAGAGAAAAAAGGATCTCTAAGAATGAAAGAATATTGAGAGAACTGTGTGACCAACACAAATGGAACAATATTCGCATTATAGGGGTACCAGAAGATGAAGAGAGAGAGAAAGGGATAGAAAGTGTCTTTGCAGAGGTAATTGCTGAAAACTTCCCCAGTCGGGGTAGGAGATAGTCTCTCAGGCCATGGAGGTACACAAATCTCCCAACATAAGGGACCCAAAGAAGACAACACCAAGACATATAGTAATTAAAATAGCAAATATCAAGTATAAGGACAGACTATTAAAAGCAGCCAGAGAGAGAAATCAGATCACATACAAAGGAAAGCCCATCAGGCTATCATCAGACTTCTCAGCAGAAACCTTACAGGCCAGAGGGAGTGGCATGATATATTTAATGCAATGAAACAGAAGGGCCTCCAACCAAGGATACTTTATCAGGCAAGATTATCATTTAAATTTGAAGGAGAGATTAAACAATTTCCAGATAAGCAAAAGCTGAGAGAATTTACTGTCTCTACAATGTATTTTGGAGCGATTGCTATAGATGGAAGTATTTCTAAGGTTTAACAGCTGTCACCAGAGGTAATAAAACCACAGTAAAGAAAGTAGAACAGTGAATTACTAAGCAAATGTGAAATTAAATCAACCATCCCCAAAGTCAATCAAGGGATAGACAAAGAGTACAGAATATGATACCTAATATATAAAGAATGGAGGAGGAAGAAAAAGGAGGAGAAAAAAAGAACCTTTAGATTGTGCTTTAATAGCATATTAAGTGAGTTAAGTTAGACTCTTAGATAGTAAGGAAGTTAACCTTAAACATTTGGTAACCACAAATCTAAAGCATGCAATGGCAATAAGTACATACTTATCGATAATCACCCTAAATGTAAATGGATTGAATGCACCAATCAAAAAACACAGAGTCACAGAATGGATAAAAAAAAAAGACCCATCTATATGCTGCCTACAAGAGACTCACTTTAAACCCAAAGACATACACACACTAAAAGTGAAGGGATGGAAAAAGATATTTCATGCAACTAATAGGGAGAAAAAAGCAGGAGTTGCAATACTTGTATTAGACAAAATATACTTCAAAACAAAGAAAGTCACAAGAGACAAAGAAGGACATTACATAATGATAAAAGGGTCCATCCAACAGGAAGATATAACCATTATAAATATCTATGCACCCAACACAGGAGCACCTACATATGTGAAACAAATACTAACAGAGTAAAAAGGGGAAATAGAATGCAATGCATTCATTCTAGGAAACTACAACACTCCACTCACCCTGAAGGATGGATCAACCAGACAGAAAATAAGTAAGGAGACAGAGGCACTGAACAACACATTAGAACAGATGGACCTAACAGACATCTACAGAACCCTACACCCAAAAGGAGCAGAATACACATTTTTCTCAAGTGCATATGGAACATTTTCAAGAATAGATCATAT
>JAVSCE010007634.1:0-126787 GCA_032199065.1 Smutsia gigantea
AGGTTGCTTCCATTTCTTGTCTATTGTAAATAGTGCTGTGATAAACATAGGGGTGCATATGTCTTTTTCAAACTGGGCTGCTGCATTGTTAGGGTAAATTCCTAGGAATGGAATTCCTGTGTCAAATGGAATTTCTATTTTGAGTTTTTTGAGGAACCTCCATACTGCTTTCCACAATGGTTGAACTAATTTGCATTCCCACCAGCAGTGTAGGAGTGTTCCCTTTCCTCCACATCCTCGCCAACATTTGTTGTTTGTGTTTTGGATGTTGGCCATACTCACTGGTGTGAGGTGATATCTCATTGTAGTTTTAATCTGCAGTTCTCTGATGATTAGCGATGTGGAGCACCATTTCAAGTTCCTGTTGGCCATCTGAATTTCTTCTTTAGAGAAGTGTCTATTCATGTCCTCTGCCCATTTCTTAATTGGATTATTTGCTTTTAGTTTGTTAAGGTGCGTGAGTTCTTTATATATTTTGGATGTCAACCCCTTATTGGATACGACATTTATGAATATATTCTCCCATACTGTAGGATCTCTTATTGTTCTACTGATGGTGTCCTCTGCTGTACAGAAGCTTTGCAGCTTGATATAGTCACTCTTGTTCATTTTTCCTTTTGTTTCCCTTGCCCGGGAGATATGTTCTTGAAGAAGTCGTTCATGTTTATGTCAAAGAGATGTTTGCCAATGTTTTTTTCTAAGAGTTTTATGGTTTCATTACTTACATTCAGGGCTTTGATCCACCTTGAGGTTACCTTTGTGTGTGGGTCTAGACAGTAGTCCAGTTTCATTCTCTTACCTGTAGCTGTCCACTATTGCCAACACCAGCTGCCGAAAAGGCTTTCATCTCCCCATTGTATATCCAAGGCTCCTTTATCATATATTAATTGACTGTATATGTTTGGGTTAATGTTTGGATTTTCGATTCTGTTCCACTGGTCTGTGGGTCTGTTTTTGTGCCAATACCAAATGTCTTGATCACTGTGGCTTTGTCAGGGAGCATAATTCCCCCTGTTTTATTCCTCCTTGCAAGGATTGCTTTGGCTATTCGGGGTCTTTTGTGGTTTCATATGAATTTTAGAATTATTTGTTACAGTTCATTGAAGAAAGCTCTTGGTAGTTTGATAGGGATTGTGTTGAATCTGTAGATCGCTTTAGGTAGTATAGCCATTTTGACAATGTTTATTCTTCCTAGCTAAGAGCATGGGATGTATTTCCATTTGTTAGTGTGCTCTTTAATTTTTCTTAGGAGTGTCTTGTAGTTTTCAGAGTAGAGCTCTTTCACTTCCTTTGTTAGGTTTATTCCTAGGTATTTTATTCTTTTTGATGCAAATGTGAAAGGAATTGTTGTTATGACTTCTCTTTCTGTTAGTTCATCGTTAGTGTATAGGAAAGCAACAGATTTCTGTGTGTTAACTTTGTATCCTGCAACTTTGCTGAATTCAGATATTAGTTCTAGTAGTTTTGGAGTGGAGTCTTTAGGGTTTTTTATGTACAGTATCATGTCATCTTCAAATTGTGACAATTTGACTTTTTCTTTACCAATCTGGATGCCTTGTATGTCTTTGTTTTGTGTGTTTGCCTTCGCTAGGACCTCCAGTGCTATGTTGAATAACAGTGGAGAGAGTGGGCATCCTTGTGTTGTACCCGATCTTAGGTGAAAAGCTTTCAGCTTCTAACTGTTATGTATGATGTTAGCTGTGAGTTTGTCATATATGGCCTTTATGATGTTGAGGTACTTGCCATCTGTACCCATTTCGTTGAAACTTTTTATCATGAATAGATGTTGAATTTTGTCAAACGCTTTTCAGTATCTATGGAGATTATCATGCGGTTTTGTTCTTCTTTTTGTTGATGTGGTGGATGATGTTGATGGATTTTCGAATGTTGTACCATCCTTGCATCCCTGGGATGAATCCCACTTGATCATGGTGTATGATCCTCTTGATGTATTTTTGAATTCGTTTTTCTAATGCTTTTTTGAGTATTTTTGCATCTACATTCATCAGGTGTATTGCTCTGTAATTCCTTTAATGGTGAGGTCTTTGCCCGGTTTTGGTATTAAAGTGATGCTGGCTTCATAGAATGAGTTTGGAAGTAGTCCCTCCACTTCTATTTTTTGAAAACCTTTAAGGAGAATGGGTGTTATTTCCTCTCTATATGTCTGGTAGAATTCAGAGATGAATCCATCTGGTCCGGGGTTTTGTTCTTTGGTAGTTTTTTTATTACCGATTCAATTTTGTTGCTTGTCATAGGTCTGTTTAGTTTTTCTGTTTCTTGCTTGGTCAGTCTTGGAAGCTTGTATTTTTCTAAGAAGTTGTCCATTTCTTCTAGGTTTTCCAGCTTGTTAGCATATAGATTCTCATAATATTCTCTTATAATTCTTTGTATTTCTGTGGGCTCTGTCGTTATTTTTCCTTTCTCATTTCTGATTCTGTTTATGTGTGTAGATTCTCTTTTTCTCTTAATGATTCTGGCTAGGGGTTTATCTATTTTGTTTATTTTTTCCAAGAACAAACTCTTCGTTTTATTGATTTTTTTTCTATTGTTTTATTCTTCTCAATTTTATTTATGTCTTCTCTGATCTTTATTGTGTCCCTCCTTCTGGTGACTTTGGGCCTCATTTGTTCTTCTTTTTCCAATTTCAGTAATTGTGACTTTAGACTATTCATTGGGAATGTTCTTCCTTCTTTCAATAGGCCTGGATTGCAATATATTTTCCTCTTAGATCTGCCTTTGCTGCGTCCCACAATAGTTGTGTCTTCATGTTTTGGTTGTCATTATTCTCCATATATTCTCTGATTTCTGCTTTGTTTGGTGGTTAACCTGTTGATTAATTAGAAAAATTTTGTTAAGTCTCCATGTATTTGTGAGACTTTTTGATTTCTTTCTGAAATTTATACCTAGTTTTATACTTTTGTTATCTGATTTGTTAGTTGGTAGGATTTCAATATTTTTGAATTTACTGAGGTTCTTTTTGAGGCCTAGTATGTGGTCTATTCTGAAAAATGTTCCATGTGCCTTTGAGAAGAATGTGTATCCTGTTGCTTTTGGGTGCAGAGTATTGTAGATGTCTGTTAAGTAAATCTGTTCTAGGGTGTTTTTCAGTGCCACTGTGTCTTTACTTATTCTCTGTCTGGTTGATCTGTCCTTTGGAGTGAGTGGTGTGTTGAAGTGTCCTAAAATTAATGCAAATACTGTGTATTTCCTTATTTAATTCTGTTAGTATTTGTTTCACATATGCTGGTGCTCCGGTGCTGGATGCATATATATTTATAATGGTTATATCTTCTTGTTGGACTGACCCCTTCATCATTATATAATGTCCTTCTTTATTTCTTGCTACTCTTCGTTTTGAAGTCTATTTTGTCTGATACAATACTGCAACACCTGCTTTTTTCTGTTCGTTGTTTGCATGAAATATCTTTTTCCATCCCTTCACTTTTAGTCTGTGTATATCTTTGGAATTGAGGTGAGTCTCTTGTAAGCAGCACGTAGATGGTTCTGGCTTTTTTATCCATTCTGTTACACTGTGTCTTTTGATTTGTGCATTCAGTCCATTTACATTTAGGGTGATTATCAATAGATATGTCCTTATTTCCATTGCGTGGTTACAAAGGTTCAACGGTTGCTTCTTTACTATCTAACAATATAACTTAACTTTCTTGTTAGGTTATTGTAAACACTGTCTGATGTTTCTTTATTTCTCTCCCTTCTTATTCTTCCTCCTCCATTCTTTATATATTAGGTGTTTTATTCTTTGCCTTTAGTTGGTATTTAGATGGTTTTCTTTCTTTGCTATGATTTTATTTTCCCTGGTGACATCTTTTTAGCCTTAGGGGTGCTTCCCTGTACAGCAGTCCATTTAAGATATCCTGTGGTGGTGGTTTATGAGAGGCAAACTCTCTCAACTTTCGCTTGTCTGGATATTGTTTAATCCTTCTGTCATATTTAAATGATAATCGTGCTGGATTCAATATTTTTGGTTCGAGGCCTTTCTGTTTCATTACGTTCAATATATCATGGCATTCTCTTTTGGCTTGAAAGGTTTCTATTGAGAAGTCTGATGATTGTCTGATGGGTTTTCCTTTGTAGGTGATCTTTTTTCTCTCTCTAGCTGCCTTTTATACTCTGTCCTTATCTGTGATCTTTGCCATTTTAATTATCATGTGTCTTGGTGTTGTCTTTCTTGGGTCCCTTGTGTTGGGAGATCTCTGGGCTTCTGTGGACTGCGAGACTATTTCCTTCCCCAACATGAGGAAGTTTTTATCAATTATTTCTTCAAAGACACTTTCTATCTCTTTTTCTCTCCTTCCTCTGGTACTCCTATAATGCAAATATTGTTCTGTTTTGTTGGTCACACAGTTCTCTTAATATTCTTTCATTCCTAGAAATACTTTTATCTCTCTCTGCCTCAGCTTCTCTGTATTCCTGTTCTCTGATTTCTATTCCATTAACAATCTCTTGCATCTCATCCAGTCAGCTGCTAAGCCTGTCAATTTCTTGTCTGATTTCTGCATTGTCTTTCCTCACTTCCCTCACTTCCACCCTCAGCTCTTGCACATTTCTCTGTGGATCTATCAGTATGGTTATGACTTTTACTCTGAATTGTTTTTCTGGAAGATTGTGCATTTCCATCCCTTCAGGTTCCCTCTCTGGGGTTGTCTGGTTGATCTTATTCTGGACCATATTCCTCTGTCTTTTCACGGCTATAGATGTGGTCGCTGGTAGTTGCCATGTATGTCAGCTGGGCTCTTTAAGATGGGAGTAGATTCTGTGGGAATGCTGTAGGTGGTGCTTTTGCTCCACAATTCTGCAGCCATGGCTGCACCACTCCACAGGGCCCTTTATAGCTCTGCCTCCCAGTGTGCCAAGTCCTCTCAGGTGTAGCTGCAGGCTATGTGCTGTCCTGTATCTTCTGGTCTCTTTTTTAGGAATAGTTGTACTTGTTGTATTTTCATAAATACATATGATTTTGGGAGATTTCCACAGCCCTGGTCACACCACCTTCTTCCTGGAAGTGATCCCTGTTGCATTTCTATGTACTAAAATGAACTAGTAAAAAGAAATAAGAACACAATCCCGTTTACAATTGTATGAAAAAGAATTAAATAACTAAGAACAAGCCTAATCAAAGAAGTAAAAGACCTGTACCCTGAAAACTGTATGACACTCTTAAGAGAAATTAAAGAAGAGAAGTCCACATGATCATGGATAGGAAGAATTAATATCGTCAAAATGGCCGTCCTGCTAAAACCAATTTACAGATTCAATGCAATTCTTATCCAAATACCAATCGCATTTTTTAATCAACTAGAGCAAATAATCCTAAACTTCATATAGAACCACAAAAGACCCACATAGCCAAAGCCATCCTAAGAAAGAAGAACAAAACTGGGACATTATGCTCTCTGACTTCAAGCTGTACCACAAAGCTACAGTATTAAAAAAGTATGGTACTGGCACAAGAACAAACCATAGATCAATGGAACAGAATAGAGAGCCCAGATATAAACCCACACATAGTGAATTACTACTTGATAAAGGAGCAATGAATACACAATCGGGATAAGGGGATCTCTCAAATAAATGGACAGCTATGTGCAAGAGAATGAAGCTGTATTATTATCTAACTTCACAGAGGTAACCTTGAAATAGATTAAAGACCTAAATATATGACAAGAAACAATAAAACTCTTAGACGAAAACATAGGGGAAAAATCTCAAAAATAACCATGAGCAATTTTTTCTGGACACATTTCCTCAGGCAAGGGGAAAGAAAGCAAAAATTAACAAGTGGGACTATATCAATCTAAAAAGCTTCTGTACAACAAAGGACGCCATCAATGGAACAAAAAGGCAACCTACAGTATTAGAATATATATTTGTAAACAATTTATCTGATAAGGGGTTAACATCCAAAATGTACAGAGAACTGATATTACTCAACACCAATAAAAACTCCCCAAAAAACGCAATTAAGAAATGGGCACAGGTCCTGAACATTTTTCCAAAGAAGAAATATAGATGCCCAACAAGCACATGAAAAGATGTTCACATAGCTAATCATCAGGAAAATGCAAATCAATACCAAAATGAGGTATCGCCTCACACCAGTAAGAATGGCCACTATCCAAAGGACAAGAAGTAACGAGTGCTGGTGAGGATGTGGAAAAAAGGGAACCCTCCTACACTGTTAGTGGGAATATAAGTTGGTACAGTCATTGTTGAAAGCAGTATGTAGGTTACTCAAAAAACTTAAAATAGAAATACCATTTGACCAGTAATTCCACTTCTAGGAATTTACTTTAAAAAAAAACCTGATTTGAAAACATATATGCACCCCTATGTTTATTGCTTTATTATTTACAATAGCTGTGATATGGAAGTAACCAAAGTGTCCATCAATAGATGAATGGATAAAGAAGAAGTGGTACATATACACAATGGAATATTATTCAGCTATAAAAAAAGAAAGAAATCCTGCCATTTGCAACAACATGGATGGACCTAGAAGGTATTATGCTAAGGGAAATAAGTCAGGCAGAGAAAGACAAGTACCACCTGATTTCACCCACTTGTGAAATCTAAAAACAAAATGAATAAAATAGCAGTAGACTCAGACACTCAGAAGTCACTTGTGGTTAACATGGAGGAGTTGGGATGGGAGGGTTGAGAAGGGGAGGGAGATAGAGAGGGGCACAAAAATTTCCAATCAAAATGTAAGTTTGTCACAGGGATGGTAGTATAGCATGGAGATTTTAGCCAAGGCTTCTGTAACATCTTCCTATGTTGACAGATAGTAACTGTTCTAGTAGGTAACTGGTGAACCACTGTATATACACTTGAAACTAATATAATGTTATATATCAATTGAACTTCAATTTTTTTAAATAAAATAAAATATAGTTTTAAATTGCGTATAAATATTAATACTTTGATATAGAAGTTATATGAGACATAATTGCTGATGTGGATGTTGTGATTTTTATTTCATAATAAGAAATTCATGACAGTTCCTTAGTGCTCAAATTCAGTAATGAAGAATACAGTGTTATTTGTCAAATTCAGGTAAATCTGCACCTTCATAATAGCAGATTGTCACATCTTATAACTTCTCTCTCTTCAGAGTATGTTTTGCAGCCTGGAAATGCGCAGTGGCCACCTCCATGTGTCCTATGACTTTGGGTTCAGCAATGGCCCTGTGCATCTTGAAGACACATTGAAGAAAGCTCAAATTAATGATGCAAAATACCATGAGGTATACAGATCACTTGGGTAATCCATCTCTGCTGGTTTTAGTAACTGAAGCTGCCCCACTCCCCCAACACCATCCTCCCACATACTTTTTTTTAACTTGAAAAGAATGTGAAAAACAAGCATCATTGTGCATATAAATACTCAACTACATGTGAGTTTTAAGCTTCCAGTTTCTTATGAAGTTCAGTTTTGCAGTTGAAGCAGTTTGTGCACAGAACCTACATCTAAACACGTAAATAGATAATGATTAACTGCTCACTACCAGATGTGGCAAATATCAAGTGGCAGTGGGTCCCCAGCTCATCAACTCGCTCCCTTTGACACCTTCACAGCTTCACTGTCAAATTATTATTTTAATAAATGTTATAATACCAACCTAAGAAAAAGTACCATGAGGTATAAATTGCTGCAGTTCATGTGCTTTGTTATGTTTTGTTTATACATAGATTTATTGACCTATTCAGATGGTCAAATCATCATCAAATGAGATAGATGGGAAAGTAATTAAACTGCACATCTTCACAGCTAAAGACTAGCAACCATAGGGTCCTCATCTATCCAACTCCAGGATAACATTTGCTTTAAAAGAATGGATGTTTTTGTTATATTGACATTTCTAATAAAATTTACTGAAAGATTCATCTTAAATGCTTCATTGACCAAAAAGCTCTTGTAAAGCTCAATAATTGATTACAATGACACTCTATAGAATACTTCCATGCATATGTTGAAAATGCCAGAGGGTATACACAGCCATTTTCTTATTTATCTTGCAAGCACCACTAAATGTAAGAAAGAGTACCTATATTATAAGTAAATGGAGAATTCCCTTTTAAATCATTTGTCTAGAACTTAGAAAATACTAACAGATTTCCTTATAAGGAGAGTCCACAAAGAATATTCTTTAGTCTTGAAACAGGTGTGCATGTACTAATAATATACCCCATCTACGTTCATTAACTGCTTTTTAATGACTTAATAAAATGTGTAATATCTTTTTTATGACTTCATAAAATGTATGAAATGTATATCTTTTAAGTTGAACCAAAATGCAGAGAGTAGGCTATATTTTTTTTCAGTTCAAAGTCCATAACTTACATGAGGATGGTTTACAATAAAAGAAAATTTTAACTATTTCTCTGACTAGCATTTTCACAGATTCATTAAACGTTCTATGTCACCAAAAAATGACAGTTGGTAACATGCAATCTAGGGTCCAGAAAGTACCTGTTTATGGTTCTTTTCCAAATCCCCTTAAAGGGGCAAGAGAAAATGGTTGATCTCATGATAAAATTTTTCTAGGGCTAGTTCTCTCTCCATTTGGAAATCCCTCTCCAGGAAATGTGAACTTCTGGTTATATAAGTAAGATTTTTCATATCTGTGAGTTAGAAAGGAAAATTTATTCCCCATTTTGTGAACAAACAAGTACAAGGACATGGAGGGTCTGATGTTATAACTAGAATAGCTAAAATATATAGTAATCTTCAAAAAATTGATTGTTAAGCAATGTTTGAGACATAATATATATTATTTCCCCCAGATCTCAATCATTTACCACAATGACAAGAAAATGATTCTGGTGGTTGACAGACGACATGTCAAGAGCATGGACAATGAAAAGATGAAAATACCTTTTACAGACATATATGTTGGAGGGGCTCCCCCAGAAATCTTACAATCCAGGTAAATTTCTTTTTAAGTAGTTGTTTGTTCTTAACAGTTTACTGAGTATTCAATATATGGGAGAGGTCTAGTAAAAGGATAAATACTCCCACTTGCCACTTCTATGCATATACAAATGGACATGCACATACATTCATGCACCTTCTTCAGTCTGTCCTCATGACTCCCTTAAATCAGCATCTACTAGATGTGATCTACAGGTTTCTTTAATTATTGTGTTACTATTAGAACATAGTCTAGTGAAATATTTCTTATTGGCAAGAGGAAAAATGCATTGTGTGAAAACAAAGCAACAATATATCCCTTTACTTTTATTTTAGTCTTAATTTAAATTTATTTGAATTTTCAAATAGCATGTCAGAATATAAAAATGTGGAACCTTATCTAATGAGTTGTGGATTATGAATAATGAAATATTCAATCGTATTCAAAAATGGAACTGTCTCTTATTACAATCAATTCATAGCCTCAGAGATCCTTAAAACTTAAAAACAACTTAAGGATATTTCAGTCCAGTCATTCTCAAACCTGGATTAAATTAGAATAACCTGGAGAGACTTCCGGGAAGATGGCGGCCTGAGCAGGGCGGCAGAAATCTCCTCCCAACACTATATTTATCTACAAGAACACAGCAAATACATCCATTCCTAAAAGAGAGACCAGAATACACAGGAAAGTGCACAGCATGCAGCTACACCCGACAGGACCCGGCACCCCAAGAGGCGGGTAATACATGGAGCCATGACCTGGCGGGACCCGAGCACTCCCCCACCCAAGTGCACCGGTGGGAGGAGAGGATTCAGAGCCGGGAGGGACTGGAAGTACACCCCACGAAGTAGCCAGCCCCAGTGATCTGCGCAGGGAGCGCTGACCCAAATAACGCAGTGCAGCGGAGATTGGAGAGACAGTGGGGCAGGATCTGAGCGGGGAACATGCCAGGGTGCTTGCAGCTGGCTCCCGGGAAGGAAAAAAAAAAGCGTGTGCTTTCTTCAGCAGTCTTAAAGAGACAGGAGCCCTGCAGAGGAGCCAGATCGCCCCAGCAGACTCAGCCCATCAGGCTGGTCGTCCTGGGGAGTTTCAGACGCCTTAGCTGGTGACTGGGGAAGCATAGCCATACTTACACTTCTCCCTGAGATCAACAGACTCCTTTTCATTCCCACCCATGCCAGAACAATAAAGTGCTCTGCAGAGAGGTGCAGCCACAGCTGCGGAATAGTGGGGCAATAGCGCCACCTACAGCATTCCCACAGAATCTTCTCCCAGTGGGCGTTTTTTTGTTGTTGTTTTGTTTTTTGTTTTTTCTTTTCTTTCTTTTTTCTTCCTTTCTTCCTTTTTCTTCTTTTTTTCTCTTTTTAAAGTCCTAAAGAGCCCAGCTGACATACGTGGCAACTACCAGTGACCAATTCTATAGCCACGAAAAGACAGAGGAATATGGTCCAGACTAAGATCAACCAGACAACCCCAGAGAGGGAGCCTGAAGGGATTGAAATGTACAGTCTTCCTGAAAAAGAATTCAGATTAAAAGTCATAACCATGCTGATGGACCTACAGAGAAATGTGCAAGAGCAGAGGGAGGAAGTGAGGGAACTGAGGAAAGACAATACAGAAATCAGACAAGCGATCGATGGGCTTAACAGCCGAATGGATGAGATGCAAGAGACTGTTAATGGAATAGAAATCAGAGAACAGGAATACAGAGCAGCTGAGGCAGAGAGAGATAAAAGTATTTCTAAGAATGAAAGAATATTAAGAGAACTGTGTGACCAATCCAAACAGAACAATATTCGCATTATAGGAGTACCAGAGGAAGAAGAGAGAGAAAAAGGGATAGAAAGTGTCTTTGAAGAAATAATTGATGAAAACATCCTCATGTTGGGGAAGGAAATAGTCTCGCAGTCCACAGAAGCCCACAGATCTCCCAACACAAGGAACCCAAGAAAGACAACACCAAGACACATGATAATTAAAATGGCAAAGATCACAGATAAGGACAGAGTATCAAAGGCAGCTAGAGAGAGAAAAAAGATCACCTACAAAGGAAAACCCATCAGACTATCATCAGACTTCTCAATAGAAACTTTTCAAGCCAAAAGAGAATGCCATGATATATTGAACGTAATGAAACAGAAAGGCCTCGAAACAAAAATATTGAATCCAGCACGATTATCATTTAAATATGACAGAAGGATTAAACAATATCCAGACCAGCGAAAGTTGAGAGAGTTTGCCTCTCATAAACCACCATACAGGATATCTTAAATGGACTGCTGTACAGGGAAGCACCCCTAAGGCTAAAAAGATGTCACCAGGGAAAATAAAATCATAGCAAAGAAAGCAGACCATCAAAATACTAACTAAAGGGAGAATAAAACACATCGTATAGAAAGAATGGAGGAGGAGGAATAAGAAGGGAGAGAAATAAAGAAACATCAGACAGTGCTTACAATAACTTAACAAGAAAGTAAAGTTAGATTGTTAGATAGTAAAGAAGCAACCCTTGAACCTTTCGTAACCACGAATCTAAAGCCAGCAATGGCAATAAGTACATATCTATCAATTATCACCCTAAATGTAAATAGACTGAATTCACCAAACGAAAGACACAGAGTAACAGAATGGATAATAAAGCAAGACCCATCTATATGCTGCCTACAAGAAACTCACCTCAAATCCAAAGATGTACACAGACTAAAAGTGAAGGGATGGTAAAAGATATTTCATGCAAACAACAAAGAGAAAAAAGCAGGTGTTGGAGTACTTGTATCAGACTAAATAGACTTCAAAACGAAGGAAGTAGCAAGGGATAAAGAAGGACATTACATAATGATAAAGGGGCCAGTCCAACAAGAAAATACAACCATTATAAATATATGTGCACCCAACGCAGGAGAACCAGCATATGTGAGACAAATACTAACAGAATTAAAGGAGGAAATAGACAGCAATGCATTCATCTTAGGAGACTTCAACACACCACTCAATCCAGAGGACAGATCAACCAGACAGAAAATAAGTAAAGACACAGAGGCACTGAACAACACAGAAGAACAGATTTACCTAACAGACATCTACAGAACTCTACACCCAAAAGCAACAGGATACACATTCTTCTCAAGTGTACATGGAACATTTTCTAGAATAGACCACATACTAGGCCACAAAAAGAACCTCAGTAAATTCAAAAATATTGAAATCCTACCAACCAACATCTCAGATCACCAAGGTATAAAACTAGAAATAAATTTTAGAAAGAAATCAAAAAGGCTCACAAATACATGGAGACTTAACAACATTCTCTTAATTAATCAATGGGTTAAAGACCAAATCAAAACAGAATTCAAAGAATATATGGAGACTAATGACAACAAGAACACAAAGCCACAACTTCTGTGGGATGGAGCAAACGCAGTTCTAAGAGGAAAGTATATTGCAATCCAGGCCTCTTTAAAAAAGGAAGAACATTTCAAAATGAATAGTCTAAAGACACAAATACTGAAATTGGAAAAAGAAGAAAAAATGAGTCCCAAAGTCACCAGAAGGATGGATATAATAAAGATTAGAGAAGAAATAAATAAAATTAAGAACAAAACAATAGAAAAATCACTGAAACCAAGAGCTGGTTCTTTGAAAAAAATAAACAAAATAGATAAACCCCTAGCCAGACTCATTAAGAGAAAAAGAGAATCTACACACAAAAACACTCTCAGAAATGAGAAAGGAAAAATCACGGTGGACCCCACAGAAATACAAAGAATCACAAGAGAATATTATGAGAATCTATATGCTAACAAGCTGTAAAACCTAGAAGAAATGGATAACTTCTTAGAAAAATACAAGCTTCCAAGACTGACCAAGCAAGAAACAGAAAAACTAAACAGACCAATCACCAGCGATGAAATTGAATTGTTAATTAAAGAACTACCCAAGAACAAAACCCCTGGGCCTGGTGGATTCACCTCTGAATTCTACCAGACACATAGAGAAGAAATAACACCGATTCTCCTTAAAGTTTTCCAAAAAAAAGAAGAGGACGGAATACTTCCAAACTCATTTTATGAAACCAGCATCACTCTAATACCAAAATCGGGCAAAGACCTCACCAAAAACGAAAATTACAGACAATATCCCTGATGAACGTAGATGCGAAAATACTCAACAAATATTAGCAAACCGAATTCAAAAATACATCAAGAGGATCATACACCATGATCAAGTGGGATTCATCCCAGGGATGCAAGCATGGTACAACATTCAAAAATCCATCAACATCATCCACCACATCAGCAAAAAGAAGAACAAATCCACATGATCATCTCCGTAGATGCTGAAAAAGCATTTGACAAAATTCAGCATCCATTCCTGATTAAAACTCTCAATAAAATGGGTATAGAGGGCAAGTACCTCAACATCATAAGGGCCATATATGACAAACGCACAGCTAACATCATACTTAACGGCGAGAAGCTGAAAGCTTTTCATCTAAGATCGAGAACAAAACAGGGATGCCCACTCTCTCCACTGTTATTCAACATAGTACTGGAGGTCCTAGCCACAGCAATAAGACAAAACAAAGACGTACAAGGCATACAGATTGGTAAAGAAGAAGTGAAATTGTCACTATTTGCAGATGACAAGATACTGTACATAAAAAACCCTAAAGACTTCATTCCAAAACAACTAGAACTAATATCTGAATTCAGCAAAGTTGCAGGATACAAAATTAACACACAGAAATCTGTTGCTTTCCTATACACTAATGATGAACGAACAGAAAGAGAAATCAGAAAAACAATTCCATTCACAATTCCATCAAAAAGAATAAAATACCTAGGAATAAACCTAACGAAGGAAGTGAAAGACCTGTACACTCTGAAAACTACAAGACACTCCTAAGAGAAATTAAAGAGGACACTAACAAATGGAAATGCATCCCATGCTCTTGGCTAGGAAGAATAAATATTGTCAAAATGGCTATACTACCCAAAGCAATCTACAGATGCAATGCAATCCCTATCAAACTACCAACAGCTTTATTCAATGAACTCGAACAAATAATTCTAAAATTCATATGGAATCACAAAAGACCCCGAATAGCCAAAGCAATCCTGAGAAAAAGAAATAAAACAGGGGGAATTACGCTCCCTGACTTCAAGCTCTACTACAAAGCCACAGTAATCAAGACAATTTGGTATTGGCACAAAAACAGACCCACAGACCAGTGGAACAGAACAGAAAATCCAAACATTAACCCAAACATATACAGTCAATTAATATTTGATAAAGGAGCCTTGGATATACAATGGGGAGATGACAACCTCTTCAGCAGCTGGTGTTGGAAAAACGGGACAGCTACCTTTAAGAGAATGAAACTGTACTACTGTCTAGCCCCTTACACAAAGGTAAACTCAAGGTTGATCAAAGACCTGAATGTAACTCATGAAAGCATAAAACTCTTAGAATAAAACGTAGGCAAAATCTCTTGGACTTAAACATGAGCAACTTCTTCATGAACATATCTCCCCGGGCAAGGGAAACAAAAGCAAAAATGAACAAGTGGGACTATATCAAGCTGAAAAGCTTCTGTACAGCAAAGGACACCATCAGTTGAACAAAAAGGCATCCTACAGTATGGGAGAATATATTCATAAAAAACGTATCTGATGAAGTGTTGACATCCAAAATATATAAAGAATTCATGCACGTTGACAAACAGAAATCAAGTAATCCAATTAAGAAATGGGTAGAGGACATGAAAAGACACTTCTCTAAAGAAGAAATTCAGATGGCCAACAGGCACATGAAAAGATGCTCCACCTTGCTAATCATCAGAGACATGCAGATTAAAACCACAATGAGGTATCACCTCACACCAGTGAGGATGGCCAACATCCAAAACACAACAACAACAAATGTTGGCGAGGATGTGAGAAAAGGGAACCCTCCTCCACTGCTGGTGGGATTTCAAATTAGTTCAACCGTTGTGGAAAGCAGTATGGAGGTTCCTCAAAAAACTCAAAATAGAAATACCATTTGACCCAGGAATTCCACTCCTAGGAATTTACCCTAAAAATGCAGCAGCCCAATTTGAAAAAGACAGATGCACCCCTATGTTTATCACAGCACTATTTACAATAGCGAAGAAATGGAAGCGACCTAAGTGTCCATCAGTAGATGAATGAATAAAGATGTGGTACATATACACAATGGAATATTATTCAGCCACAAGAAGAAAACAAATCGTACCATTTGCATCAACATGGATGGAGTTAGAGGGTATTATGCTCAGTGAAATAAGCCAAGCAGAAAAAGACATGTATCAATTGATTTCACTCATATGTGGAGTATAAGAACAAAGAAAAAATACTGAAGGAACAAAACAGCAGAAGACTGACAGAACCCAAGAACGGAGTAATAGTTACCAAAGGGAAAGGGACTGGGGAAAATGGGTGGGAATTGAGGGATGAGGGAAAAAGCGGCATTACAATTAGCAGATGTAATGTTGGGGGGGTGGCACGGGGAGAGCTGTACAACTCAGAGAAGACAAGTAGTGATTCTATAGCATCTCACTACACTGATGGACAGTGACTGTAATGGGGTTGGTGGGGGGGACCCGATGAAGGGTAGTTTAATCACCATAATATTGCACATGTAATTGTAATTTAATGATAATAAAATAAATTATATTAAAAAAAATAATAACCTGGAGAACCTCTATAAACAGCATTGCCCATGTCCACACTCCAGAAATTCTGATTGTTCTGGGTAAGGTCACAACATCATGCTTCCTTTCCAAACTTAAAACTCTCTTCAGTTCCTTCAACCATGCCGCATGGAACCTTTTGCCATTATAGGTGTCTTTATATGCACCCCAGTCAGTCAGTCAGCAAGGTCCTCCAGGTGTGCTCTTTACATAGTGGGATATAGTGGGACTGTTGCCCCTTAGATTGGCCATTATTCATCACAAATACATCGAAACCATTGTAATTTGATCAAAACTAACTTCATAGTCTTTCAATATCCAATAGCATGTTTTGGGGCACTTCTCATGTACTAGGCCCTAGGATTATAGTATTGAGCAAAATGCCGTCCCTGATGTTAAAGATAAAGGATTTCTTGTTTTCGTATTGATCCAAAAGCCCAAAATTCACTGCAACATTTTCTAGCCTTAGTTGATTACAGAGTGTTACAAATAAGGCTAAGAAGATGAGTTCATGCCCCAAGTGAATTAGTGGAAGAATGAAGACCTAGGTTCAAATCCTAACTTACCAGTTGTGACCTTAAAAATAAAGAAAAAGAAAACTTAGTATCTTAGTATTTCTTAGTTTCCTTTCAAAAGTTAAACCATGTGAAATTCCAAGAGTTGACCATTTTTTACCATAAATATGTCATTTCCCTGTGGCCTAACCTGTTAATCATCTGTAAAAGAGAAATAATAGTATCCCCATCTATCTCACCTAATTGTTATAAAGATAAAATGAACTAGTGTAACTTAAAGTATCTTGAAAATTATAGAAGTAAACAAATTGGCTTGATGCAGAATAAAGCTGTTCTTTAGGCAAAGATTAGACATTATTGTATTCTTAGGAAAGAAAGCATGAGAATATGAATGATTATAAAGCCATTAAAATAACTATAAATAAAATCAAATTTCATATCCTACATTTTCAGGACATTATCATTATCATCATAATGACTAATCTTTTTTCCAGGACAATAAGAGCACACCTTCTTCTAGATACCAACTTCAGAGGATGCATGAAGGGTTTCCAGTTCCAAAAGAAAGATTTCAATTTATTAGAGCAGGCAGAAACCCTAGGGGTTGGTTATGGATGCCCAGAAGACTCTCTTGTAAGTACCAGTTAATCAAAACTTTTTAATAAATAGATAGGAAACATCATTCTCAAAATCTGCAAAAGTTTTCTTGAGCTTCTCTGTGATTCAAGGTACTCCTTAGGCTCCTTTCTGCCACCAGCAGAAAAAAGCATCATTAAGCTAGAAAGACTTGTGGGGTTCCTCTGTGACTTGTCCAGCTGCTTCAGTTTTTGATGATTGGGCTTCCAAGCCCAGAGAGGCTACAGGAGCGTCTTCACTCACTCAGGGTGAGGGAAGCAGAGAAGCAGGAACCCCATCTGCTGGAGGCTGAAGAGAGTTCAATACGCCTGAATTCCAGTATAAATCAGAAGTTAAAACATAAACTATGAATGCAGAAACTGTATTTCTATGAAACCAGAAATTGACATTTTAAGCACTTAATAATTATCACAAACAATCTATTTGCTTTTCTTGGCACATAGATATCTCGCAGAGCATATTTCAGTGGACAGAGTTTCATTGCTTCAATTCAGAAAATATCATTCTTTGATGGCTTTGAAGGAGGTTTTAATTTCCAAACATTACAGCCAAATGGGCTACTATTCTACTATGCTTCAGGGGTAAGTATTTGTTTTTCCACCTGGAAACTTGTTTTTGATAATTATTTTGTCTATAAAAATTGATTTTCAATTCAGATTAATTTTGACTCACATGTACACACACAGAAGGCCTCATTTTCAGACACTTTATTAAACATTAAACATTATATATCAAGAGTTCTTAACCTTGGCTTCATAGACCCACTCCTCAGGGCTTTGTGAATAGAATTCAGTGGGTCTGTGGACCAAGGAGGGAAAAAAATTACACCTTTATTTTCTCTAAGTAAACTTAAGCATTTTCTTCAATGATGAATGTGGGCAACAAGCCACAATATGAGCAGCATCTTTGCCTTTTGTAATTAATTGAAATCACAAGTATGTTTGATTTCACATATACTTGTCACAGTTATCTTAAAAATGTCATTTTTTCTCCTTACTACTTCTAAATTATAGTGGTTACTAGATCTGCTACTAGATTTTATTATTTAGTGCCTTAATAGAGAACATATATTACTATGTCATAGTTTTATTGTTTTAATATTTTGAAACTGTATTTCAATGTAATTGGTTTCCTTTGTATTCCTAGATATTTTGTTTGATGCATTGATAAATATTGTGTTATGAAACAGCCCATGTATATCACGAAACTGCCAAGGGAGTCCATGGCACAAAATATGTTAAGAACTTCTATGTATGTATACAAACACATGTGTTATTTAATTGATAAAATAGTAAGAACATACTTCTTTTATTTGCTGTAGAACACTTGAGCTCAGCTTATAAAGGTATACAATTTCAAGAATAAAATGTGTAGAGGTTTGAAGACTTCAAGATCCAACTGATTTATCTCTAAAAAGGACATCACCAATATACATACTGAGAGACTAGGTCATAATAAACTTGTAAAAGCAGATTTCACTTTCCATACTATTACCTTGTATCTGCCACATTTATATCAAATTTAAGTCAGTAGCCTCTGTAAGAATTTACCTCAGGCACTCTGTGGACCTCTGGCACCAAACCTTCCTCAGCTTACCATGGTTAGTTTAATGCTTTTTGTCCACAAAACCTAGTTGTATTGAGGGCTAACTGTAGAGGTTGGTGCCCATATACGGGGAAAGTAGCAAGATAATCACTTTGCCCAATATTTTAAGACAAGCAATAAGCAAATTCAGAAAAAATTAATGTTAATTTCTGTTATTTTTATTTCTCTTCTGACTCTATGGATGAAGAGTGAAATATTTAATAAGCCAAACTAGCAAATTAGCCCTTGCCTAGTCATCTAGCTATCCCAAAGGAGATTCAAATATTGCCTTTTCAAAAGTAAGTCTAATGACAGAATAGAAATGCCTGAGTTAGGAAAGAAACTAACACAAGGGGACTCAAGACGGCAGCATGAGAGGTGAGACATAGAGCTCTTCCCCAAATCACATATAGTATGAAAATATAGTTAATACAACTAACTCTAAAACAACAAAAAGATAAAAGGATGCACCAGACTGCATACAAACCTCACGAACAGTGCGGACCTCACAGAACAGGGTAACGTAACCAAAGCCTTGATCTGGCAGGACCCAAGCCCTTCCACCACGCCAGCTCACCAGTGGAAGGAAGAGAAACAGAGCAGGAGGGAGTGGAATCCTAGAATTGCTGAACACCCAGCCCTGGAGGTCTGCTTTGGAACACAAACCTACATTGTGTGGTGCTCTGGAGGTTGGTGGGGTTGGGGAGCTGGAACAGGTGGAGTGCTTGAGAGACTGAGAGTCTGGCCATTTGTGGAGGACAGGATCCACATCTGGCCACTCTGGAACAATGGAAAGGCCGGTGGTCTGAGAGGCTTCCTAGCAGCAAGAGGGCTGCTGAAGAGACAGGGTTTGCATGGAGTTTGCTGCACAGGAGAAGGGATAGGTGGACAAAGTTGCCTGGGCTTGCTCTGCCCAGCAGATTGGGAACACTGAAGAGCTTCAGGGGCTCCATTCCCCTGGCTGGCTACTCAGCTCCAATGTGACACGTAGCCTACTGCACCTTCGTCCTTGACTACTGACACCTGCTTGCAAACCAGTAGTGACTGCACTGCATCAGGCCAGCCAGAGGGAGGCCCTGCCTACAACAGCTATAGACACCAAGCACAGAGGGTTACATCAGTGTGCTCGGCCCACTGGCTCTGACACTGGAAACAGGCACTGTAGTTGGAAAGCAGGAAACAGATCTTTCATTCTCCAAGGCACCAGCGCTGCTCCCCTATGAAACCCAACCCCACTCCAAGGGCTGAGCAGCTCCAGAGACTAGAGCGTCTGGGCAGCAGAGGGTGCCATGTAGAAATTCGAAACTTCAAAGGAACCTGGTCCAGACCAAAATCTCACAAACCCCAGAAAAAGGGCCAAATGAAACTGAACTCACTAATCTTCCTGAAAGAGAGTTCAAAATAAAAACCATAAACATGCTCATGGAGGTACAGAAAAATATTCAAGACCTCAGGGATGAATTTGAGATGGAGATTCAATCATTAAGAAATTCCATATCTGAAATGAAACATAAAATAGAGGGATTTAAAAGCAGATTAGATGTAGTAGAAGATATGGTAAATGAAGTAGAAATTAGGGAAGAGGAAACAAAGAAGCTGAGGCACAGAGAGAAAACAGGATCACTAAGAGAGAAAGAATATTGAGAGAACTGTGTGACTAATCCAAACGGAACAATATTCACATTAATAGGGGTGCCAGAAGAAGAAGACAGAGAAAAGGGGATAGAAAGTGTCATTGAGGAGGTAATTGCTGAAAACTTCCCTAACCTGGGGTAAGAGATAGTCTCTCAAGCCATGGAGATGCACATATCTCCCAACACAAGGGACCCAAGGAAGACAACACCCAAGACATATAATAATTAAAATGCTAAAGATCAAGGATAAAGACAGACTTTTTAAAGCAGCTAAAAGAGAAAAAAGATCACATACAAAGGAAAACCCATCAGCTATCATCAGATTTCTCAACAGAAACCTTACATGCCAGAAGAGATTGGCATGATATATTTAATGCAATGAGGCAGAAGGGCCTTGGACCAAGAATACTATACCAGGCACGGTTATCATTTAAATTTGAAGTAGGGCTTAAAAAATTTTCAGGTAAGCAAAAGCTGAGAGAATTTACCTCCACAAACCACCTCTACAGTGCATTTTGGAGAGACTGCTATAGATAAAAGTATTCCTAAAGCTAAATAGATGTCACCAGGGGAAATGAAACCACAGCAAAGTAGAACAATTAATTACTAAGCAGATGCAAAATCAAATCAACTACCCCCAAAGTCAATCAAAGGATATACAAAGAGTAAAGAATATGATATCTACCATATAAAAAATAGATGAGGAAAAAAAGGAGGAAAAACAATAAAGAACCTTTAGGTTCTGTTTGCAATAGCATATGAAGTGACTTAAATTAGGCTGTTAGATAGTAAGGGAGTTACCCTTGAACCTTTGATAATGACTTATTGCAATGGCAATAAGTACATCCCTATCGATACTCACCCTAAATATAAATGGTCTGAATGCACCAATCAAAAGAGGTAGAGTCACTGAATGGGTAAAAAACAAGACCCATCTATATGCTGCTTACAAGAGATTGACTTCAAACCCAAAGACATACACAGACTGAAAGTAAAGGTATGGAAAAATATATTTCATGCAACTAGTAGGGAGAAAAAAACAGAACTTGCGATACTTGTATCAGACAAAATAGACTTAAAAACAAAGAAAGTAACAAGAGACAAAGAAGGGCATTACATAATGATAAAGGCGTCAGACCAACAAGAGGATATAACCATTATAAATATCTATGCACCCAACACAGGATCACCTACATATGTGAAACAATTACTAACAGAATTAAAGGGGGAAATAGAATGCACCGCATTCATTTTAGGAGACTTCAACACACCACTCACTTCAAAGGACAGATCAACCAGACAGAAAATAAATAAAGAGACAGAGGCACTGAACACCGTATTAGAACTCATGGACCTAACCGACACCTACAGAACACTTAATCCAAAAGCAGCAGGATACACATTCTTCTCAGGTGCACATGGAACATTTTCAAGAATAGACAATATACTAGGCCAAAAGAGCCTCAGTAAATTTAAAAAGATTGAAATTGTACCAAAAAGCTTCTAAGATCACAAAGATATAAAACTAAAAATAAATTATGCAAAGAAAATGAAACAACCCACAAACTCATGGAGGCTTAATAACATGTTCGTAAATAATCAATGGAACAATGACCAAATTAAAAAAGAAATCAAGCAATATATGGAAACAAATGACAACAATAATTCAACATCTCTAAATCTGTGGGATGCAGTGAAGGCCTTGCTAAGAGGGTAGTATATTACAATACAGGCCTACCTCAGGAAAGAAGAACAATATCAAGTGAACAGTATAAACTCACAATTAACAAAACTAGAGAAGGAAGAAAAAATGAGGCCCAAAGTCAGTAGAAGGAGGGACAAAATAAAGATTAGAGCAGAAATTAATAAAACTGAGAAGAATAAAACAATAGAAAGGATCAACAAAAGAAAGAGCTGGTTCTTAGAGAAAATAAACAAAATAGATAAACCCCTAGCCAGACTTATCAAGAAAAAAAGAGAGTCTACACACATAAATACAATCAGAAATGAGAAAGGAACAATCACTACGGACACCACAGAAATACAAAGAATTATTAGAGAATACTATGAAAAATTATATGGTAACAAAAACTGGATAGCTTAGAAGAAATGGACAATTTCTAGAGAAATACAACCTTCTAAGGCTGACCCAGGAAGAAACACAAAATCTAAATAGACCAATTACCAGCAAGGATATTGAAATGGCAATCAAATAATACCTAAGAACAAAACTCTGTACCAGGTGATTTCACTGCTGAATTTTATGAAACATTTATTGACGACCTAATACCCACCCTCCTTAAAGTTTTCCAAAATGTAAAAGAGGAGTGAAGACTCCCAAACTCATTCTACAAGGCCAACATCACTCTAATACCAAAATTAGCAAAGACACAACAAAAAAAGAAACTTACAGACCAATATCCCTGATGAACATAGATGCAAAAATACTCAACAGAATATTAACAAACCAAATTTAAAAATACATCAAAAAGATCACACACCATGATCAAGTGGGATTCATCCCAGAGATGCAAGCATGGTACAACATTCGAAATTCCATCAAAATCATCCACCACATCAACAAAAAGGACAAAAACCACATGATCATCTGCATAGATGCTGTAAAAGCATTTGACACAATTCAACTTCCATTCATGATAAAAACTGTCAAAAAATGGGTATAGAAGGCAAGTACCTCAACATAATAAAGGCCGTATATGAGAAACCCACAGCCAACATTATACTTAACAGCAAGAAGCTGGAAGCTTTTCCTTTAAGATCAGGAGTAAGACAAGAATGCCCACTCTCCCCACTTTTATTCAGCATAGTTCTGGGGGTACTAGCCATGGCATTCAGACAACACAAAGAAATAAAAGGCATCCAGATTGGTAAGGAAGAAGGCAAACTGTCCCTGTTTTCAGATGAGATGATATTGTACATAAAAAACCCTAAAGAATCCACTCCAAACGTACTAGATCTAATATCTGAATTCAGCAAAGTTGTGGGATACAAAATCAATAAACAGAAATCTATTACATTCTTATACACTAACAATGAGCTAGCATAAAGAGAAATCAGGAAAACAATTCCATTCACAATTGCACCAAAAATACCTAGGAATAAACTTAACCAAGGAAGTAAAACACCTATACTCTGAAAACTACAAGACCCTCATGAAAGATATTAAAGATACCAATAAATGGAAACACATTCCATGTTCATGGACAGGAAGAATTAATATTGTCAAAATGGCCATCCTGCCTAAAACAACCTACAGATTTAATGCAATCCCTATCAAAATACCAAAAGTATTCTTCAATGAACTAAAGCAAATAGTCCTAAAATTCCTATGGAACCACAGAAGACCCCAAATAACCAAAGCAATCCTGAGAAGAAGAATAAAGTGGGGGGAATTATGCTCCCCGACTTCAAGCTCTACTACAAAGTCACAATATTCAAGACAATTTGGTAGTGGCACAAGAACAGACCCATAGACCAATGGAACCAAATAGAGAGCCCAGATATAAACACAAGCATATATGGTCAATTAATATATGATAAAGGAGCCATGGATATACAATGGGGAAATTACAGCCTTATCAAGAGCTGGTGTTGGCAAAATTGGACAGCTACATGTAAGAGATTAAACTGGATTATTTTCTAACCCCCTACACAAAAGTAAACTCAAGATAGATCAAAGACCTGAATGTAAGTCGTGAAACCATAAAACTCTTAGAAAAAAACATAGGCAAAAATCTCTTGGACATAAACATGAGCAACTTCTTCATGAACATATCTCCCCAGGCAAGGGAAACAAAAGCAAAAATGAAGTGGGACTATATCAAAGTAAAAACCTTCTGTAAAGCAAAGGACACCATCAGTAGAACAAAAAGACATCCTACTGTATGGGAGAATATATTCATAAATGACATAACCGATAAAGGGTTGACATCCAAATTATATAAAGAGCTCGCACACCTCAACAAACAAAGAGCAATTAAGCCAATTAAAAAATGGGCAAAGGAGCTGAACAGATACTTCTCCAAAGAAGAAATTCAGATGGCCAACAGGCACATGAAAAGATGCTCCACATTGCTAATCATCAGAGAAATGCAAATTAAAACCACAGTGAGATATCACCTCGCACCAGTTAGTATGGCCAACATTCAAAAGACAAACAACAACTAATGTTGGTGAGGATGTGGAGAAAGAGGAACCCTCCTACACTGCTGGTGGGAATGCAAATTATTTCAAACGTTGTGGAAAGCAGTATGGAGGTTCCTCAAAAAACTCAAAATAGAAATACCTTTTGACCCAGGAATTCCATTCCTAGGAATTTACTCTTAGAATGCAGGAGCCCAGTTTGAAAAAGACATATGCATCCCTATGTTTATCGCAGCACTATTTACAATAGTGAAGAAATGGAAGCAACCTAAGTGTCTATCAGTAGATGAATGGATAAAGAAGATGTGGTAGTATACACAATGGAATATTATTCAGCCATAAGAAGAAAACAAATCCTACAATTTGCAACAGCATGGATGGGGCTAGAGGGCATTATGCTCAGTGAAATAAGTCAGGCCAAGAAAGACAAGTACCAAATGATTTCACTCATCTGTGGAATATAAGAACAAAGCAAAAACTGAAGAAACAAAACAGCAGCAGACTCACAGAACCCAAGAATGGACTAACAGTTACCAAAGAGAAGGGGACTGGGGAGGTTTGGTGGGAAGGGATGGATAAGGGGGAAAGAGCGGCATTACGATTAGCACTCATAATGTGGGAGGGTGACACGGCGAAGGCAGTATAACACAGAGAAGACAAGTAGTGAATCTATAGCATCTTACTACACTGATGGACAGTGACTGTAATGAGGTATGTGGTGGGGACTTGATAATAGGGGGAGTCTGGTAACCGTAATGTTGCTCATGTAATTGTACATTAATGACACCAAAATAAAAAAAAATTATAAAAGGAAGAAACTGACACAAGGACAACTTTCATCATGACAAAATCCCCAGAAATTTTCAGTTCAAAATATAGGAGATTCCTTTTTTCATTAAAAGAGCAATACAAGCAAAAGACATTTTGTTGTTGTTATTCATAGAAATTGTAAACAAACTTTCAGCACACTGGGTATTCCTTTAACTAATACTGTTAAGTAAATGCTGAAAACGTGTCCATCTTTTGGATCTCTGTCGTTCCTACTTAAAAACCTGGGCTTGCATTTCAGTCAGATGTGTTCTCCATTTCGCTGCATAATGGTACTGTTATCATGGATGTAAGGGGAATCAAGGTGCAGTCGGCAGATAAGCAGTACAATGATGGGCTTTCCCACTTCATCATCACCTCTGTCTCACCCACAAGGTACTCTTCTCACTTTATATTCTTTCCACCAGATGGTTTTACTTATAGGGCATGTTTCATTCAATGACCACTATGAATAATGGTTGATCCTATTATTTTTCTAGTGTTTAAAAAAAATGGTAGAAGGAACAACTTACCTTCATTTTTAAAAAGTTGTGTTAATTTTTAAGACATGCCAAGTAAATCACTTTAAATTATTTAACAGGAATATAAAGTTGCTTTTGTTCCCCCAGTAAGACCATAGCCTATAATCTCCCTCAAGGAAGTACCTACACATAGTACTTACTGAATGGAGTGCAGTGCTTTGCACTCTGAAGCAGTTCAGCAAAACTGATTTCATTTAGATTTTAAATCAAGCATTTAAGAATGTTATACATATGGCCACATTTAAAAAGCTCGTTAACTTTACCCTTAAAATATGTAATACTGAATTTCTCCTTCATAAGGAGAAAGCCTTGTGGAATAAGAAATAGATTTCAGTCGTAACTTCTGTTCTTCCATATCCACTTCTGTGGAGCCAACCCATCAAAAGAAAACACGAATAGGCCATTCTAGATTCCATTCCAATCAGGATAAAAACCATTCAATGCACTTTACAATGAAAATGGTCTCTCACAAATGTGACAATGATCACCATGAGCTATATTCTGTTTTTTTTTTCCAACAAAAAACCCCCACAAACCAATGCTGATAACTAGTCATCTGAACTTGCTTTTATGGGCTTAAATTCTAATCATGGATTGAAGAGTCTTTTCTGCATATAGAAATATTCCATATAGAAATATTGTATCCTAGTCTTCAGGAAAAGTCTGGCAACTTGTTATCTTTTCATACTCTAATATTCCATTTCAATTCTTTAAGAAAACCTGAAACCTACAATAGAATTCATGGTAAAACGTTACCTGTGTAAAGAAGCTTTTTCCTTTGCAGATATGAACTGGTAGTAGATAAAAGCAGACTTGGAAGTAAGAACCCCACCAAAGGAAAAGTGGAACAGACACAAGCAGGTGAAAAGAAGTTTTACTTCGGTGGCTCACCCATCAGTCCCCAGTATGCTAATTTCACTGGCTGTATAAGTAATGCCTACTTTACCAGGTATAATATTTTTTGTTATTCATAAATCTGCATGACTGACAAAAGAAGGTTATGTCAATAATGTAAATATTTGTTAATACCCAGAACTATGGCATTTATCAGAGGCATTAGGAGGGTGGTAATTAAAAGCTTGAGCAACTAACATACTTGGGCTTGCGTGTAGGTTTTTTTTACCTTTTAATTTCTGTATGACCTTGGCTCAGTAAACCTTTATTTCTTCACCTGCAAAATGCAGATAAAAATAGCACCTGGTAGCCTTCTTCTGAGGATTAAATGAGATATTGCACAGAAAGTACCTGGCATACAGCAAGCTATAAATATTAGAAGCAATTATTTCTGTACTTACTATTAATGGTATAGTACAGAACATTGAATTCTTGTTAGAGGTTTAAAAAGTCTTATTAATTTAATGCATGACTTTAACAAAGCTATTAATCTAGGTCCTTAAAAAAGACAAGGAAGGATCCCTTAATACAGGAACAAGTAAGGGAGGAATTTAATACAGATTAAGTAACACAGAGGCAGTCACAGTCCTCCAGAGTATGGTGAGGGAAAAGATGTTCATTTGTCACAATGTGCTGTCGCCAGCCACAAAGTTATTAATTAATTGTTAAATGATCATTTAAAGAGTTCTGATTAAGATAGTGTTTGATTGATCATGACCAATTACACACACAAATTTTAATTGCCAAAGTTCTTTGACTTCCTTAGTTTTCATCATATAATTGTGAACAGTATTTTTAAGGTTTTTTTTTCCCTCTGTTACAAACAGGTTGGATAGAGATGTGGAGGTTGAAGATTTCCAGCAGTATTCTGAAAAGGTCCACACTTCTCTTTATGAGTGTCCCATTGAGTCCTCACCATTGCTTCTCCTTCACAAAAAAGGGAAAAATTCCTCAAGGCTTAAAACAAGCCAGAATAAAAAGGTAAAATCCACCCTACTGCCATCATATTCTGTGCACACTACTCTAGACACTGATGCTTTATGGCATTTACTCTAGTTAGCAATTATGTGTGTATGAAAGATAGGATTCTTCTACTATCAGAAATTAGTTTACCAGCTTTGGTGCATCAGTTCTTGTTCCCAGAGAAACAGTTTGAATCAGCTTTTACTTATACTTCCAACTACTTTTCATTACAATGGTTCAATTTGCTTCATACTTAACAATCTGTATATAATATACATTATTTAGTGCTATAATTCTCTAGTGTCACCTGCTTTTGAGGAACAATCTCAGGCTTCTGTCAGTCTTACCCTTAAAGTTCCTGATATTACCCTCTTTTCCCCTCCTTCCTCAGCTTTTACTTCAACTATTCACATGCACAGTTGATCTGTGGTATCAACTAAAGCTGTTCTAGCATCAAAATGCTGAGTTCCTAAGTTGAATTCTCTACTAGTCTTTCTCATTCATTTATTCCCAGCATGTACATTATTTGCCTTAATTATGAGTAAAACTTTTCATTCCTTCTGATTCTTTCAGTCTACCTTCCCCACAAATTTCCTGGTCCAATTGTAACAATGCATTCAGGTACCAGTGTTCCCACCCTGGTCTAAGACCCATCACTTCCCATCTGAAATATTTCAATAGCCCCCCAACGTGTCTCCCTGCCTCTACCTTGTCCCACAATAGTCTACTCTCAATACAACAGCCAGATCCCTAAAAATATGTCACATCATGGTACTTTGCTCAGTGTGGCCCCCCCCACCACACTCAGAGTGCTCAAATCCCTACATTGTCATAAGAGCCTTATATTACCAAAGCCCTTTCCATTACTCAGCCTTTTCTTCCTGGCTATTCCTAGAATGGACTATGTGCACCCCTCCCTTAAGGCCTTTTCTCAAGCTTTCCTTCTGCCTGAACAACTCTTACCCCAAATATATGCACAGCCAGCCTCTTGCAGCATTGCCCAACTCTCAACTGCTCAGTGAGGTCTACCTTAACCCACTGTTTAATATCACAGCCTGCCTCTTGCCTTCACACAGTACTACTACTGATCTCTTTTGTCTTTGTTGAGTTGCTCTTTTTTCCATAGTACTTATCACATTTTAATTTATTATGTTTATTATTTACTGTCTGTCTCCTCTGCTAGAATGGAAGCTCCTTGTTTTGTCCACCGATGTTTCCTGAAAGCCTGAAATTATGCACTTAATATTCAATAAATATTTAGCTACATGCATCATAGTTGCTGGATTAAATGAACTAATGCAGGAAATGCTCTTAGCACAGTGCCTGGCATAAACATTCAGTGAATATTAGCTATTATATCTCTATAAAGCCTTGAGTGTTTCTGAAGGATCCTAAAAGTAGAATTCCTTGGCTTAAGGGGATGTACATTTTCAATATTAAGGCAATACGAAATTACACTCCCCCAAACAGCATTTGAAGGAACATATTGTCCTTCACAATTGCTAACACTGGATATGAACAATATATTGGACAAATATTTATCTCATTGCAGTTTTAATTTGCATTTCCCTGAATGCTAGTAAGGTTGAGCATCTTTTCTGGGAAAGAACTGATTCCTTCCAAGGCTAGCCACTGAAAAATCAGCAAGAGGGAAGCACCCCCATCAGCTTCTCACTTCTGTTGGCTTTACACTGACGGTTCTATCTTGAGCACTCCCCATATATTTCAGCTTTTATGAGGACCACTTTTTAGAATCCTCACAAAATTTGTCCTTTACTCACATGATTTATTTATTAATACTAATAAACTAATTTTGTTCATGTATAACCGAACATTAGTGATTTTTCAGGATCCCTTCTTGAATTTTATGTGGAAGACTTTTTAAAGTGATTCAGGGAAAGAGAAAATTTCATTGATTTTTATGAAGGATTTTTCAGAGGAGACTATGAAATTCTGATGGAATCTTATTGTCACCTTCATATATTGATGCTACAAGGTTTATCCTGAGAATGTTTAGCTGGGACTTAAGCATGTTTAACATCATAGGCTGATGAGGAAGTTCAGCCTTCTAATGCAAACACAGTTTGCCCCTTTAAGTGAATAAAGTTTTCTATATGAAACTGTCTACCAAACATAGTTTCCTGATTAATATCCATAGTCTCAAGATTACAATCAACAGCCCTTGGAACTATTAACAGAAACATTTTTTTATAGGAAACCTCTTAGCCTTTCTGGTAAAAAAATCTTAGAAACTCAACTTTGTAATAACACGATACAGAATCACTGTAGATTTCACTTATAGTTTTTGGTAATTAGAATGTCAGTATTTGCTAATCTTCTCTTGTATTTATCCTTGTTATCAATAACTTCCAAAACAGACACCAAGAAAAACTTAACCTCTGGCTTAAATTTTTATCAAGGCTAAATCATAGCAATTTGGGTTTATAACAACTTAGTTTTATGATGACTTCCTCATTTTCCATTTTATACACTTACTATAATTCATTTAAACATTAATATTAACAACTTTAATAATTAAATTAATTTAAATTCAATTAAATTACTAATTTAATTTAGCTATTAAATGACTTAGTTTTTTCCTGTTTTTCCCTTTTATGGATAAATATCATTGTACATTAGTTTTCTTATGCTTTAATTGAAATACAGCTGATATACAATATCACATTGGTTTCAGGTAATTGTACATTAATCTTTGATCATGTTGCTGAATAAATCTTTTGGATATATTCCTAAAGGTAGAATTACTGGTTCAAGGCAAATTCCCTTCCAAAAAGGTAACACTGATTTAAATTCTCTCATGAGTATATAAGAATACCTGTCTTACCACCTGTTACAGCCTGAAAATATTTCATGATTTTTATATTTTCAAATTTAATTGGGAAAGTGGTTTCTCACTTGGTGTTTAATGTAATAATGAACATTTTATACATTATAAGAGAGATCATTCAGGGGTAGTGAACCAACCATTGTCTTCTCTGAGAACTGATTCCCTATCCACCAGGGAGATTCAATATTTAGGCATGTAACTTCATCTACCTGAATATATGTGGTTTGACCATGGTAGATCATATGTAAGCTGGGCCTTCATATTCTCTTTCTTGGGAATTTAGAACCCAGAGAGACTAATCTGGGTTAGTCTTTCTGAACAGAAAACTTGTAAACCTAAGAAGCTCTGTGTTAACAATGCATCATGAAAGAAAACTGCCCTATAGAAAGAGAAAAGGGCAGAAAGCTGTCCTACAAAAAAGTGAAAGCAGACACTCTGAGAAAACAAAGCTGAAATACCGGAGACATCCAGAAAAAGAGTGCTGTATTGTGCCTAGTTTTCCAATTCCTGATTCTAGCCCATGGTAGGACCACACTATACTATATTCTCTGAGATTGTGTAAGATACGCCAAATCCATAACACATTGCCCTCTTTTTCTTAAGTAGATCAATTAGTTTGGCTGTTATCTGAAACAATTAAACCTTGCTAAGTTAAAATTGGTACCACAAGTAGAATTGCCACTAACAGACCGTTGGGAAAAAAAATTGCACTGTTCAGTCACTGGGGCACACACACATACCCGTTTTAGGGTAGTAAACTGAGTCTCTGTGCTTTATGTTAATGAAGGAATTAAGTTATAACTTGTCTTTATTATATGATTATTCAGAGCATATAGCCACAGAGGGTTTTAGTTGCCATATATACAGATACCAGAGTTTATTAATTTTAATTTTTGTAGCATACAAGAGAGAGATCTTAGACCAAGAATTGAAGCAGAGAAAGTCAGGGCTGATAAACTGAGGCTGTGGTGATTCAATAACCCCACACCTTGGCAGAGCCCCAATAGTCTAATTCACTGCTGCTCTCTTCCAATAGCTAAGTGGATACATTGATGGAGAAAGAGTGACAGCCTCTCCACAGGAAAAGGAAAGAACATTCAAAGGAGTAGTCAGAGTTGGAAAGTCCTCAACCCCCCGCCAATCACTCACCCCCCCACCTTCCATGCCCAGTGCAAAGCATTTCCAGCTGTGTCCCTCCATGAGACAAAGGTGATCTGATCTCCCATTATAAGGCATGTTACTCCACTACAGTGGGAATACAGTATGGGATTGAGGAAAAGAGTCTCCTTAAGTCCCCACTCTGGCTCATTATTCCTACCCTTGCCATGAAGCTCTTGCCGTTATTTGTAGGTGAGGGCCTGGATCTAAAAATACTAGTAATTGGATGTATTTCCTCCATCCAAGAAAGAAACCCAGCTTTTGTAGCAGTGAATCAGATTCTGAATCCTGGCGACTAACGTGAGGAAGGGAAGGGGGCTCAGGTGGGCTTTTCTTTGGGATATGCAAGTCTCTGGAGCTCCATCTTGCTTTCTCCAACCTAACAGCAGCTGTGAGCCTCTGCTGCCAGTGCCCAACTGCCGGAGCTGCTTCCCTGACTTCCGTGACAGCAGGTAGCTGGCACAGTTGGTCTGCCTTTAATTAATTAACCTGCTCTCTATGCATTATACCTGGATTTTGAGGGCATTTCTGGAATTTGCTTGAAACACTTTTTTGGAGGTTTTGCCATTTGCCCATGTGAAATTAAGGATTTTGTCAGTCTGTTTCAGTTGTATTCTATCTTCCAGAAATTCCATACTGCTTTGTTCTGCTAGATTTTCAGGACTGCTATGGATTTATTTCTCCATGTATAGTTCTTCTGACATTTCGGTGGTACGTAGGGAGGGGGACAGATAAATGTGTGCATTCATTCAATAACCCCAAACCATAAATTGTCTTTTCCATTCTAACCTTGTATCACACCCTGACTCTTGCTGTGTTCCCCAGTTCTCCCTCTACCAAACATTTCCTCTCCTATCTGCCCTTCCTTGTTGCAAGTTTTCTTCCTAAGTGGATCAGGTCAGCCACTCCATGCTTTTAAAAACTGTGTGGCTCCTTAAAAAGCAAAACCTCATCCTCTAGCAAATCATCTAAGGTCGTGTCTATCTGGCCCAACTTGTCTTCCAATCTGCCAAATACAAGCCTGTTCTTGCAGAGAAGACAAGAATGACTCTATAGCATCTTATTACACTGACAGACATTAACCGCAATAAAGGGGGTAAGGACTTGATAATATGGGTGAATGTTGAAACCACTGTGTTGTTTATGTGAAACCATCACAAGACTTTATATCAATGATACTTTAATAATAAAAAAAATATATGACTGTTCTTCCAAATCAATTTTCATTTCCTTAAAAAACAGGAACCATTTCCCACTCACCTTTCTATGCCCTACCACACATTGTCCATGGAGGGCATGCTGAAATAATGATTTCTCACCTTTCATTTCTACCTATCAGGTACTCAATAAACATTTACTTGAATAAATGAATAACTGGTTGAATAATAAAATTTATTTGAATTTACTTTCATTTTTGCTTCAGAAATTAAGACTAAAAAACCATTAAATATAAGCCTATATTTTCACAACTCTAAATTTTAAAATTAGTAGTACAATTTTAAGAGTTCAAGATAATCTTTAAGTACTGGTCTATACACTGTCACATAAAAGTTTGCTACATATCATATCACCAAAAATATTCTGAAATATTTTGACAGTGTCACTAAACATGTTACCTTTTTGCACAGCATGTATAATTTGTGTGTGTTAAAGTGATATTTTACCTATGAGGGTAATATAGATTGATTCTCTCACGGTTATTTTATTGCCATTTTACATCATTGGTTAATGCATTTAAATGATAGTACAGTTACCTCTACACTTCAGATTAGCTCTGCTAAACAACCACAGACTAGGACTTGTGACACCAATAAGGATGGCCAATATCCAAAACACAAACAATAACAAATGTTGGTAAGGATGTGGAGAAAGGGGAACACTCCTACGCTGTTGGTGGGAATGCAAATTAGTTCAGCCATTGTGGAAAGCAGTATGGAGGTTCCTCAAAAAACTCAAAACAATACTGTGGTATTGTTTATCATTCCTGCTGCAGCAGCTGCTACAATTGCTGTCACTGGCTTATGGTCATAGAGGAGGCAAGGGAGGGGCCTAATGTTTCATGAATGGAAAATGCACAAATAATGCACACTTTAGTTATTATTAATGATAAATCACAAATGAATTTTTGCTACCATATCTCACTTTCATCCCTTAATGTGACTTATTTCCTGTTCTTATAGGGAGAGAAAAGTAAAGATGCACCTTCGTGGGATCCTGTTGGCCTGAAATTCTTAGAGAGGAATGTTCCAAGAGATTCTTACTGCCACCTTTCAAATAGCCCTAGAGCGATAGAGGATGCCTATCAGTATGGAGGGACCGCCAACAGCCGCCTAGAGTTTGAACACATAAAAGGAGATTTTGGTGAAAGGTAACGTTGTTACCTTCCAGAAACTTATGGAAAGTGGCTGAGTTCAACCTTTTTTGCCATGTCATCTATTTCCTATGATCTTTCCTTTCTTTAACACCTTAAATCCTATTTTTTTACCATCAAAATAAATTCTAAGGAGTACATTGTTCATACTTTCCAAAAAGTTATATTCTCTGTGACTTTCTTCCCAAAAGTAAGATCCATCAACACAGCATCTCTCTGTGTTTTATAAAATAATAAGACAAATAAAGAAAGATGGGACAAATTTCAAATGACTCCTTATTTAACCTTGATATTACCTTCCCTGTCCCATACAAACTGCTTTCAGGTTGTAAATGGAAATATATATAAATTTCTGGAAGGTTAATAAGACACAGAAAATACAAATAGACTTTTTTTATGGTATTGTTAGTCTACAATTACATATGCAACATTATGGTTACTGAACGCCCCACGTCATCAAGTCCCCCCCACATACCCCATTACAGTCACTGTCCATCAGCATAGTGAGATGCCATAGAATCACTACTTGTCTTCTCTGAGTTGTACAGACCACCCCGTGCCCCCCCAACATTATGTGTGTTAATTGTAATGCCTCTTTTTCCCCCTTATCCCTCCCTTCCCACACATCCTCCCCAATCCCTTTCCCTTTTGTAACTGTTAGTCCATTCCTGGGTTCTGTGAGTCTGCTGCTGTTTTGTTCCTTCAGTTTTTCCTTTGTTCTTATACTCCACGTATGAGTGAAATAATTTGATACTTGCCTTTTTCGGCCTGGCTTATTTCATAGAGCATAATACCCTCTAGCTCCACCCATGTTGCTGCAAATGGTAGGATTTGTTTTCTTCTTATGGCTGAATAATATTCCATTCTGTATATATACCACATCTTCTTTATCCACTCATCTACTGATGGACACTTAGGTTGCTTCCATTTCTTGGCTATTGAAAATAGTGCTGCGATAAACATAGGGGACCATATGTCTTTTTCAAACTAGGCTGCTGCATTCTTAGGGTAAATTCCTAGGAGTGGAATTACTGAGTGAAATGGTATTTCTATTTTGAGTTTTTTGAGGAACCACCATACTGCTTTCCACAATGGTTGAACTAATTTTCATTCCCACAAGCAGTGTAGGAAGGTTCCCTTTTCTCCACATCCTCACCAACATTTTGTTGTTGTTTGTGGTTTGGATGTTGGCCATCCTCACTGGTGTGAGGTGATATCTCATAGTGGTTTTAATTTGCATTTCTCTGATGAATAGCTATGTGGAGCATCTTTTCATGTGCCTGCTGGCCGTCTGAATTTCTTCTTTGGAGAAGTGTCTATTCATATCCTCTACCCATTTTTTAATTGGATTATTTGCTTTTTGTTTGTTGAGGTGGGTGAGTTCTTTATATATTTTGGATGTCAACCCCTTATCGGATGTGTCATTTATGAATATATTCTCCCCTACTGTAGGATGTCTTTTTGTTCTACTGATGGTGTTCTTTGCTGTACAGAAGCTTTTCAGCTTGATATGGTCCCACTTGTTCATTTTTGCCTTTGTTTCCCTTGCCCAGGGCGATATGTTCATGAAGAACTTGCTCATGTTTATGTCCAAGAGATTTTTGCCTATGTTTTTTTATAAGAGTTTTATGGTTTCATGACTTACATTCAGGTTTTTGATCTATTTTGAGGTTTACTTTTGTGTATGGGGTTAGACAATAATTCAGTTTCATTCTCTTATATGTAGCTGTCTAGTTTTGCCAACACCAGCTGTTGAAGAGGCTGTCATTTCCCCATTGCATATCCATGGCTCCTTTATCATATATTAATTGACTGTATATTTTTGGGTTAATGTCTGCACTCTCTATTCTGTTCCACTGGTCTGTGAGTCTGTTCTTCTGCCAGTACCAAATTATCTTGATTACTGTGGCTTTGTAGTAGAGCTTGAAGTCTGGGAGCATAACTCCCTCTTTTTTATTCTTCCTTCTCAGGATTGCTCTGGCTATTCAGGGTCTTTTGTGGTTCCATATGAATTTTAGAACTATTTGTTCCAGTTCATTGAAGAAAACTGTTGGTAGTTTGATAGGGATTGCATTGAATCTGTAGATTGCTTTAGGTAGTATAGCCATTTTGACAATATTTACTCTTCTTAGCCAAGAGCATGGGATGAATTTCCATTTGTTAGTGTCCTCCTTAATTTCTCTTAAGAGTGTCTTGTAGTTTTCAAGGTATGTCTTTTATTCCTTCGTTAGGTTTATTCCTAGGTATTTTATTCTTTTTGATGCAATTGTGAATGGAATTGTTTTCCTGATTTCTCTTTCTGGTAGCTCATCGTTAGTGTATAGGAAAGCAACAGATTTCTGTGTATTGATTTTGTATCCTGAAACTTTGCTGAATTCAGATATTAGTTCTAGTAGTTTTGGAGTGGAGTCTTTAGGGTTTCTTATGTACAAGATCATGTCATCTGCAAATAGTGGCAGTTTGACTTCTTTACCAATCTGCATGCCTTGTATTTCTTGGTTTTGTCTGATTGCCATAGTTAGGACTTCCACTAATATGTTGAATAACAGTGGAGAGAGTGGGCATCCCTGTCTTATTCCCGATCTTAGATGAAAAGCTCTCAGCTTCTCACTGTTAAGTATGATGTTGGCTTTGGATTTATCATTTATGGCTTTTATTATGTTGAGGTACTTGCCCTCTATACCCACTTTATTGAGAATTTTTATGATGAATGAATGTTGAATTTTTTCAAATGCTTTTTCAGCGTCTATGGAGATGATCATGTGGTTTTGTTCTTCTTTTTGTTGATGTGGTGAATGATGTTGATGGATTTTCGAATGTTGTACCATCCTTGCATCCCTGGGATGAATCCCACTTGATCATGGTGTATGATCGCCTTGATATATTTTTGAATTTGGTTTGCTAATATTTTGTTGAGTATTTTTGCATGTATGTTCATCAGGGATATTGGTCTGTAATTTTCTTTTTTGGTGGGTCTTTGCTTGGTTTTGGTATTAAAATTATGCTGGCTTCATAGAATTAATTTGAATGTATTCCCTCCTCTTCTACTTTTTGGAAAACTTTAATGAGAATGGGGTAGTTATTAATCTCTATATGTCTGAGAAAATTCAGTGGTGAATCCATCTGGCCCGGGTGTTTTGTTCGTTGTTAGTTTTCTGATTACCAATTCAATTTCGTTGCTGGTAATAGGTGTGTTTCAGTGTTCTGTTTCTTCCTTGGTCAGCCTTGGAAGGTTGTATTTTTCTAAGAAGTTGTCCATTTCTTCTAGGTTTTCCAGCTTGTTAGCATATAGATTTTCATAGTATTCTCTAATAATTCTTTGTATTTTTCTGGGGTCCGTCGTGATTTTTCCTTTCTCATTTCTGATTCTGTTTATGTGTGTAAATTCTCTGTTTCTCTTAACAAGTCTGGCTAGGGGTTTATCTATTTTGTTTATCTTTTCAAAGAACCAGCTCCTGGTTTCATTGATGTTTTCTATTGTTTTATTTTTCTCAATTTTATTTATTTCTTCTCTAATCTTTATTATGTCCCCCATTATGGTGACTTTGGCCTCATTTGTTCTTCTTTTTCCAATTTTAATAATTGTGACTTTAGACTATTCATCTGGGATTGTTCTTCCCTCTTTAAATAGGCCTGGATTGCAATATACTTTCCTCTTAGAACTGCCTTTGCTGCGTCCCACAGTTGTGGCTTTGTGCTGTTGTTATCCTTTGTCTCCATATATTGTTTGATCTCTGTTTTAATTTGGTTGTTCATCCATTGATTATTTAGGAGCATGTTGTTAAGCCACCATGTATTTGTGAGCCTTTCTGTTTTCTTTGTATAATTTGTTTCTAGTTTTATACCTTTGTGATCTGAGAAGTTGGTTGGCAGAATTCAGTATTCTTGAATTTACTGAGGTTCTTTTTGTGGCCTAGTATGTGGTCTATTCTGGAAAATGTTCCATGTGCACTTGAGAAGAATGTGTATCCTGCTGCTTTTGGGTGCAGAGTTCTGTAGATGTCTGTTAGGTCCATCTGTTCTAGTGTGTTGTTCAGTGCCTCTGTGTCTTCACTTATTTTCTGTCTGGTTGATCTGTCCCTTGAAGTGAGTGGTGTGTTGAAGTCCCTAAAATTACAGCATTGCTTTCTATTTCCTCCTTTAATTCTGTTAGTATTTGTTTCTCATATGTCGGCGCTCCTGTGTTGGGTGTAAATATATTTATAATGGTTATATCTTCTTGTTGGCCTGACCCCTTTATCATTATGTAATGTCCTTCTTTATCTCTTGCTACTTTCTTTGTTTTGAAGTCTATTTTGTCTGATACATGTTCTGCAACACCTGATTTTTTCTCCTTGTTGTTTGCATGAAATATCTGCTTTCATCCCTTCTATTTTAGACTATGTGTATCTTTGGGTTTGAGGTGAGTCTCTTATAAGCAGCATATAGATAGGTCTTACTTTTTTATCCAATCTAATATTCTGTGTCTTTTGATTGGTGCATTCAGGCCATTTACATTTAGGGTGATTATCGATAGATATGTACTTATTGCCATTGCCAGCTTTAGATTCGTGGTTACCAAATGTTCAAGTGTAGCTTCTTTACTATCTAACAGTCTAACTTAACTCTCTTGTTAACTATTGTAAACATAGTCTGATGATTCTTTATTTGTCTCCCTTCTTATTCTTCCACCTCCATTCTTTATATGCTAGGTGTTTTATTCTGTACTCTTTTGCATTTACTTTAACTGTTATTGTGGACCATTGATTTTATTTTTTGCCTTTATTTGGTATTTGGATGGTCTTCTTTCTTTGCTATGACTTTTTTCTCTGGTGACATATTTTTAGCCTTAGGAGTGCTTCCATCTAGAGCAGTCCCTTTAATATATCCTTTAGAGATGATTTGTGGGAGCCAAATTCCCTCAACTTTGGCTTCTCTGGGAATTGTTTAATCCCTCTCTCAAATTTAAATGATAATTGTGCTGGTTACAGTATTCTTGGTTCAAGACCCTTCTGTTTCATTGCATTAAATATATCATGCCATTCTCTCTGGCCTTTAAAGTTTCTGTTGAGAAGTCTGAAGTTAGCATGCTGGATTTTCCTTTGTAGGTGATCTTTTTTCTCTCTCTGGCTGCCTTTAATACTCTGTCCTTGTCTTTGACCTTTGCCATTTTAATTATTATATGTTTTGGTGTTGTCCTCCTTGGGTTCCTTGTGTTGGGAGATCTGTAGGCTTCCATTGTCTTAGAAACTATTTCCTTTCCCAGCTTGGGGAAATTCTCCTCAATTATTTCTTCAAAGACAACTTCTCTCCCTTTTTCTCTCCTTTTTTCTTTCTTTTGGTACTCCTATAATGCGAATATTGTACCATTTGTATTTTTCACACAGTTCTCTTAATATTCTTTCATTTCTAGAGATCCTTTTATCTCTCTCTCCCTCAGCTTCTCTGTATTCCTGTTCTCTGATTTCTATTCCATTTACAGTCTCTTGCTTGCACCTTGTCCAGTCTGCTCTTAAGCGTGTCAATCAATTGTTTCATTTCTGTAATGCCCTGTCTTATTTCCTCCCTTAGCTCTCGCATATTTCTCTGTAGGTCCATCAGCATAGTTATGACTTTTATTCTGAATTCTTTCTCAGGATTATTGTTTAAATCTATCCCACCAGGCCCTCTCTCTGGGGTTGTCTGGGTGATCTATGACTGTACCCTATTCTTCTGTCTTTTCATTTTGATAGAAGTGGTCGCAGGCAGGTACCACGTGTGTGTCGGCTGAGAAAACAAAGTCCCTTCCTGATTGTTGTTCTCCTTGTCCTTCTCTGCAGCCTGTGCTCGTTACCCGCACACCGGGAGGCAGTCTCTGTGATAATCTCCTGAGCTGCCATGTGTGGGGCCTCCCTCAGGCTAGCCTTGAGCACCGCAGAGGTTTGCAGCCATGCCGGGTGCATTCTGCTCCCTTTGGTGCCTTCTGGACCTTGCTGTCGTTCCGAAGCCCTTCCCGCTTAGCTGCGCACCTGCCAGGAGGAGATTCTGTGTGGTTGCTATGGACAGGGCATCTCTCCCACTGTTCTGCAGCTGCGGCAGATCTGCCAGACCATTTGCAGCGCCGGCGTGGGGAACAAATGGCAGGCTGCTTATCACCACGAGGGGCTTCATCTGGGCTTCTTTACCTAGCAGCTAGTTAGGGGGTCTGAAATTCCTCAAGATTCCCAGCCTACTTGGCTGAGTGCATTGGGATGATTTTGTTCTACTGTTGGGCCCTTGTCTCTTTAAGACTTTTAAAAAAGCTCCTGCTTTTCTTTTGTCCCAAGGAGCCAGTCATGGGGACCTGCTCGCAGTCTCTGTCTCAGATCCTGCCCTTCCGTTTCTCTAATCTCCAACACACCATGCGATGTGTGTCTGTGCTCCTGATGCAGATCACCAGGGCTGATTATTTAGCAGGCCTGTGTTTCCACTCCCTCCCCACTCTGATTCTTTACCTCCTGATGGTGAGCTGGGGTGGGGGAGTGCTGGGGTCCCGCCAGGTCGCAGCTTTGTATCTTACCCACTTCATGAGGTGCTGAGTTATCGCAGATGTAGCTGTATTCTGGCTGTTGTACTGTGTCTGTCTTCTGGTCTCTCTTTTAGGAATAGTCCTATTGTATTTTCACAAATATATATGGTTTGGGAGGAGATTTCTGCCGCCCATCTCATGCTGCCACATTCAACCCCCCACAAATACACTTTTGTATCTCTATTAGCCCTCAAGCTGTCTCTAAAGCCATCACCTCTTGCCAGTATTTCAGAAATCTCCAGGTTACTTAATATTAAAGATTTCTTCTCATAGTGTTAGCACCCAAATATTCCTATAGAGGTCATATACAGTTCTTTCAAACATTCATACGGACATTACATTCAATAAGAAACCTCAGATGAGTTCCAATTTGCTATTTGCCTAATAAGCTAATAATTTCAATTAGTATATTATATTTTTCAGGAAGAATTTAAAATTAATCAAACTGGAAATTAGCCTAATAAATATACCATATCTATGGCCTACAGCTAAATTTCCAGAAAGTTTTATTTAATTTCTACACATTCTAGTGGTTATTTTTAACATGTGACATCTATTATTTAATTTTTACTGGGAAAAACACTGAATCTGTATTTTAGATAGTACCTAAATATGTTGCTATGCAAATTTCTATATGCATTTTAATTACTGACTAGTATTTTGTTCACATGAATAAGCCTCCTTAACTTACAGATTTTTACTAAACTGATTGTAACTGGATTTTCAAAACAAGTCATGGTATGATCCTTAAGTGAAACAATGCATCCTTCAATGTGGAATGTATCCCTGTTGCATAAAGAAGTAAAGAAGAATTTACATTTTTGAACTAGTCATGCTTACTCTTATAATGCTTATCATGACTAACCTTACTCATGCTTATCCCTTAATAATACTACAGGATAACTAGAAGTTAACATTGCTTGAGATTAGATACAATGGCTGCTTATTTCTTCTTCCTTTCATTGCATTGTTTTAAGAGATCACCCTCAGTCTTATCTTACAGAAAGTAAGCTTTTTATTTTCACTTACCAGATCTCAGTTTTCCATTCGTCTGAAAACTCATTCCTCCCATGGAATGATTTTCTATGTGTCAGATCAAGAAGAGAATGACTTCATGACTCTATTCTTAGCCCATGGCCGGTTGGTTTTCATGTTTAATGTTGGCCAGAAGAAACTGAAGATTAGAAGCCAAGAGAAATGCAATGATGGATCGTGGCATGATGTAAGTTAAAGGCAGAAACTTTTATCAGCAAATATCTGCTATTGTCAAATGGGCTGACATTAATGCCCACTGTTGGTCCTCTAGAAACATCAGTTTTAAAATTCTGTTTGCTATATGTAGAGTGCAATTTCAAACCTTTAAAAATTCCTTATAAAAATCTTGAAGCTTACTATTTAAAAAGAGATACATACTGAATGTAATTTATTTTTGAAAGATCAACTTTCATTCTGTATGTTTGGGGGATAATTAATTAAACAAAAGGATCAATTGCAAATATAAACTGAAGTTTGGTTTCTAATGATCTTGCACTTGACTTTTTTTCCAACTGCATATAAGTTTCTAAATTTCAACATCATTGAGTGTCCTTTAGAGGCTAAGCTGTGGAAAATACAAAGTGAAGAGTAAATCTGTTAGGAATACAGGATACCACAGGAAGAATATCTAAATATTGAGCTAAATCAGTATGTATGTAATAAAAAGAGCAAGCAATGTAAGATTCATTATAATTAATTATAATAAATTTATGAGAGGGACAAAGCATGTGAGCTGCCAACTGGGAAGAGCTTCATAGAAAACTCTGCTAAATATAAACTGCATTCAGAAATTAGCCTATAGCTTTAAATGAAGCTTTAAAGGAAAAGACAAAGTACTGGCTTTCAGAGAAAGGACTCCTTTTTAAAAAAACTTGTGCAAGTTTCCCACAGTTTTGTAGCAGTGATGTTAGGAGAGGAATACAGCTTTTCCCCAATGTGGCGATGTGTTTAGGATATGCTATTTTTCCTTCTCTCTGCCCAGGTGATATTTATTCGAGAAAAGAGCAGTGGCCGAATGATAATTGATGGTCTTCGAGTCCTAGAAGAGAGTCTTCCTCCTACTGGAGCTGTCTGGAAAATCAAGGGTCCTATTTATTTGGGAGGTGTGGCTCCTGGAAGGGCTGTGAAAAATGTCCAGGTAAGCCAGGCATGACCAGGTAGAGCCACTGACCTTTAGAGCTGGAAAATTTAATCGAGGCCCTTTTCAATTAGGAAATTGGCAAAAGTAAATTGTAGTTCAGCTTTACATTAGCTATCAAGGTGAGTTTTGTCCTAAGGTATGTCTGTCTGCCCTGTGTCATTACAGTCAAGAGTGATCTTTTAATTCAAAGGTAGGTGTGAGATGAAAACAGTTTTGAGGTGTGAATTGTCATGAACAGTTATGTCTTAAGGAGATGCTTATTGGTTCAGCAAGTACCCATACTTTTATTATAAAAAATACCAAATAAAGCAAGCAAGTAATTCTATTATACATTATTGAGTGGGGGCAAAAAACAGACTTTCAGGCCATTATATAAACTATGACCTTATTTTTTGTCTCTTACACACACACACGAACACATAATTTGTAAATGTGCTTACTCCTGGAGAGAAGTGAAGGTATAGTAAGAAGCAAGTTATTTTTGTAATTTAAAAGTTTAAAAAATTTCACCTTTAAAAAATACCTAGCTATTGCTATACCTTCACTTCTCTCCAGGAGAAAGCACATTTACAAATTATCTGTGCGTGTGTGTGAAGGGGGTAGTTGAATCACCATAATATTGCACACGTAATTGTATATTAATGATACCAAAATTAACTTAAAAAAAAAAGACTGGGCCCAATTACAATCATATAAGTAGCTGCCACATATTGATGGTCATTTATATTCAAGTCGCTTTGAAATCATCGTTTTAGTCAATTGACAACGATGTTTTGCTTAATAAATGCTGTCTGGGCTTAAAAAAAAAATACCTAGCATTAAAGGGAATGACTCAAAGGACTACATTTTTCTTAACATAAATACAGATTTTACTTTAGCACAAAGAATTAATAAACATCTATGAATCATTAATATATGCGTATAAAGCAAAAAAGGGGGGATTCATGTTGTAATTAGATTTTAGGTAAGTAGCTCCAATTCCATGGCACACTCTTTAAAAGAAATATTTCCAAAGCAGCATGAAATCAGATGTCTAAAGTGGCCCAAGTTTCATATCTCTTTGTAAAATAAATGTTCAATTACAAAAAAAATAATGAATCCAAACATGCAAGCTTTCTTCTGTTTATTAAGCAATGCTGGATTTAACATTTCAGAACTTTGCTAGCCCTCATCGGCATCAGGTGATCTTGGGTACAGCTGTCATTCTTGAAGGAAAACAAACCAGGATACTTCTAATATTCAAGTTGAAAACCACAGCTGCGATTTATTTTGCCATATGGTGTGTGTAAAACTTCCTATAGCTGCATGCTGAAATTATTAAATACCAAATTCCAGCTTCAAAGAACTAGTTAAAAAACAGCTACTGGAAAACAATGGATCATTCAGATAGCCAGGATAAATAAGACAAGGAATTACTGGGTTCCTCTCAGGGCTCAAATCCCTTTATTTTGTTTCTCTTTGGTACATCTGTGACTGTTGAGAAAATAGATTTTTAAAAATGTCTTCTTCTCTCAGATAAACTCAGTCTACAGTTTCAGTGGCTGTCTCAGCAATCTCCAGCTTGGTGGGACCTCCGTCACCTCTGCCTCACAGACATTTAGTGTGACCCCTTGTTTTGAAGGTCCAATGGAAACAGGAACATACTTTTCAACAGAAGGAGGATACGTGGTTCTAGGTAACAGTGACTTATGTTGAAAATATGAGTCATGAAATACTTCTTTCCTGGAGGTGGCTAACAGGGATATAGGGCTCAGAATTGACACTTCAGAATGCCAAACTCACTCAGCCCTAGAAAATGGCCTGTTTCCACAAGGACCACCCTTCTCCCCTCCTATCACTCCAAACCAAGTACATGTACCCATTCCTGCTTTCTTTCCCTAACCAGAACTTCTCCACAACTGCCACCGTCTGTAAGTAGACCATCTCGGCCCCCTTAGAATGTCCTGTGCTGGTCCCTGGTCTGATTCACGTCTGCCCTTGGCCGCTTCCTCTCCAGGTCTTTCTCTGCCCCTTCTTAGTGTGACCTGCTGTCCCTGCTAAAGGAAGTTGGACTTCTCCCGTTGCCTTGAAGCACCAGCATACAACCCTGTCCTTGAGAAATTTTATTTCTGGATTTTTATTCTCATCAGCAATTTTTCACTCATTTAACAAAGTTCGTATTGTATGCCTCTGGTATGATAGTATTTATGCCAGGTGATGAAGTATAATAGTTCTAAAAAATAAACTAATAAATAAAATCCTACACACAATAATAAATCGTACACAAAATGAATAAATCAAAGTCTACACACAATCACCATACAAGACATTCCAACAAACATTCTATAGAGTGACCATGAGGTGCGACAAAGGAACGGGGAACAATGCCGGGAGAGATCATAGGAAAAGGGCAGAAAGCCATGTGTTCCATGTCTTCAACAACCCTCAAATAAAGACATTACAGTGTAACCAAGTATAACTTCTTAAACATCCTGCATGTTCAATAGAATAAGCAGAGTAATATTTCTTCTCTTTGACTAACTTGTGGTTTTACTTTCCTTTCACCTACTTTATCCCTAATAAAGCACCTACATTCACGTCTCACCCTTCAATGAATTTCAGTGATAAGAACTCAAAAGCTTCAACAGCTAGAAATGTGTAGTAACCTGCACAATTTATGTTCCCCATAAACATTAACTAATAGAAGGAAAAACTAAAAAGTGATTTATAAGGAGACACGTCAAATGAGCACTAGTAGTATGCCCAGGTTTGCAATGAGGCTCTTGGAGTGAACATAGCTATTCTTAGTAAGCATTCATTTTCTTGCATCAGTGCAGTAGCAGCTCCTTTTGCTGGTCTCATTCCATCTTTACTGTGAAATGCTCTGCAACACTGGCACTAGTTATCTTTTCTAAGGATTATTTTAAAATCCAGAACTGATCAAGTCAGCTCCCTTGCTCAGTGACTATAAAATAAAGTCTATTTTCCATCTTTGAGCACTTAGAGCTCTTCTCAGTGTGGCTTCTGCCGGTCTCCCCCACTCACCAGATGTCCTTCTACCCTAGCAGGGTAAAGTCTACCCTCACTGGCCTCCGTAGTGCTCTTCAAATGTTCCAGACTCTGCTTGTGCTCAAACTACTTCCTTTCCCAGTGTGTTTTTTTCCTCCCTCTCACTTTTGAAATAGTAAATGGTCCTACTAGCTGGAAGCAATCTCTCCTCCTCTGAGCTCCTATAGTCATGGTGTATTTTCAGCATGCTGTCCCTGCCCCACACCAGGAGTTGCTAGATATCTAAGACGCCCACAGAGCTTTCCACAGTGTGTTTGACATGGAAAATGTCCCTTTGTACTTATCTACTGAGAAGTGCATCAAACTTTCAAAAGCAGACACAAAAATATATAATTAAAAAATCACACCATAGTTATAAAAGTTAGATTGCTGTTCTTGTAAGCTAATGGCATTTCTTCCCACAGATGAGTCTTTCAATATTGGACTGAAGTTTGAAATTGCATTTGAAGTCCGTCCCAGAAGCAGTTCTGGAACCCTTGTTCATGGCCACAGTGTCAACGGGGAGTACCTAAATGTTCACATGAAAAAGGGGCAGGTAGTGTGTTAAAAATTGTGTTAACAGTCTGTTTCCTCTGACCTTGGATTCTAGATCTGAAACACTTATTTCACAGAATTAGTTCATCAGTCTTTCCTAACTGGGTGAGGGTTGGGGGTGAACAGGGAAGCTATAACATGAAATTTAAATGCATACAATATTTGGATACAGAGACATATGTTGAGAATTGATTCAATTATAGAACCATGAAAGTGTGGCAAAGCTAAAAAAAATATCAGCAATAACAACATAATTGAACAGAAGAATTGGGTTTTAAAAGAAGAATGAAGAGACCTTTTCGACAAGAAATAGAAACAGCAAACTTATCCAACTATCAAAATCAGCAAATATAAAAACATTTATCTTTCTGTCTATAATATATAGGCACACCATTTGTGTGTATATGTACATATGTGTGTATATATATGTATATAAATGTACATACCTATAACTTTCAATTGCCAGACATGAGAAAAAACCTGTTAGAATTAAATACCACTTTCATCCTTAAGTAATATTACTAAGGAACATTCATGAAAGTATTCAAATAAATATTAAGGAAAAAGTAGTATTATCACTGTTGTCCCTAATTTAATATATGTGGCTTTCGAGTTCCAGTAAATTCTATTAAACCATAAAATAATAAAAGAAATCCTTTCATGGTACTTACTATGTGTGAGGTACTATTCTCAGTGTTTTTATCCCCCCAATAGCTTTGTGAGGGGGGATAATAATAGGCATTTTTATTACCACCTTGTTTTACAAGGAAGAAAACAAAGGCGTAGAGTCAGCTAAGTGGTCGTACTTGGTGTGAACAGGCAGTCTGCCTCCAAAGTCCATGCTCTTCACCAATACCTTAGCCTCCTTTGTATATCACACTGGATCTTTAAAAATTAAAGGAATTTATTCTATTGCCTTATTGTTCCTCTGCCCCATCGCCTATCGTTTGTCAGCATTTTGTTCTCTCTCCTAGAAACAATTTTAACTTTCAATAGCCTATGGAAGAGTGACCCCTTGTGTTCAAATTGCAAAGCTAATCATGTGGGTGTTAAAGTATTGCTTTCCTGTGGTGAATTTAAGAAGTTAGTTTCATCACAATGAGGATGACTTAAATTAAATTATATAATGTACCCTGTCTTTTACAGGTCATAGTGAAAGTCAATAATGGCATCAGAGACTTTTCCACCTCAGTAACACCCAAGCAGAGTCTCTGTGATGGCAGATGGCACCGAATTACAGGTGAGAAAAGCTGTGTTCCAGGTTTCCTTTATAAAGAGAGCCTACATACCCACCTGGGGGATGATTGGCTTGGAAGAACTTAGACTATAACTTTATGATAGAATAGGTGATAGATGATAGTGTCCAAGAAAAGATAATCAAATGTTACTACACTGAAATGTATACATTGAATCCACATGTGATTTGAAAATATGAATGCTGCCAAAATAGTCATAGGAAATTGTTTAAATAATGCATAACTTATGAAACAAAGAAGTAGCAGAAGAGTATCCTAAATATTCTCCCTTTCAAAGGAAAATATTACAGAGATCACTTGGTTAGACATTTATATTTTCAATAATATAGAAGAAAGTGTGGGGTTTACTCTGGAATAAATAAAATCCCTTTCATGTGAAAATTAATCACTCTGGTGCCAAGTTATGACCAGCCTTTGTCCTGTATTTCAGTTATTAGAGATTCAAATGTGGTTCAATTGGATGTAGACTCTGAAGTGAACCATGTAGTTGGACCTCTGAATCTCAAACCAGTTGATCACAGGGAGCCTGTGTTTGTTGGAGGTGTTCCAGGTAAGAGTTATTTAAAAGGGACAAGTTTCCAAATCCAAAAAAACCTGTAAGTTCTCATAATTGTTTTTACAGTGTTAAGAACTGAGCCATGTGTTTTCATAATTCACCTAATCACTCAGAGGATTTTATATACAATGTCCTTTCATAGGAAAAAGTATGCTGACAATTGTGACGCCTTATCCAAGGATCAAAACAAAGTTAACAGATAAGAACTACACTCCAGAATTCCACCTGCTAGATATTACTTTCCCCTTGCCATATATGCTTATTTTTTTTCTCTCTTCCCTTTACATATCTTCCTCACTTACACACTGTGAAATATATGCTCTATTATATCTCTAAAACAAAGAAAACTCATTTACTAATACTGTTCTAAGATCTGAGAATCTTGGAGGACTAAAAGTTGGCTGATAATTTCTCCCTTTCCTTGCCAAGAGGAGATTACATAGTTCTCCCTGTCCAGGATTAGTCTGAACTAATTAGTGAAAACAGCTGCAGACCTTAAGTTCTTGTTGTTCCTATGTAGTTACATTCCATTAATAAGGCTCCCAGCTGCAGTCCTGTAAACACCATCAGTAACATCACTGCTGTCACCTGCCAAGGATGGCATATAATCCAGGATGGTGATAGAAGGCACTTATGGACACTCCACAATTGTTTTAAACTTCTGAAGCAGGGACCATGACTTTATGCTAAATTTGTTTCACACATTTCATTAACTTGGAAAAACAGAGTGTTAAAAGTTAGAGAGAGATATAAAAAAAAGAAAAAAACAAGCTTTTACATCTGGAATTTGGTGGAGATTTTAAGGAAAAACATATCATGATTTTTCCTTAAGTCCTAACTAGGTTATTTTAGACTGACCCATGTGCATGTAAAGACAAAGTAATGCCTTAATTAAGAGAATGAGAAAGCATAGATAAAATTAAACATCTGACCTTGGATACTCCCCAAATAGTAGCAACTAAGCTCTGCTTTGTAATGTGAATTTTTCAAACACCAGTATTGACAATATCAGTAACTCACTGATAAAATGTTTGAGAACCTCAGAAAGCAACCCTTCCCCTCCTTTACTTCCACCATCCACTCCCATCTCCATTCTATAGTCCTCTCCGCCTGTCCCTAGCTGGGGTTCTGAAAGGTATTCTGGCAAATGCCACCATTGTACTACATGCAGGTGTTGTATGGAAGATTAATCACATCAGTTTTTATATTTCTGCATATTACTTTATTCTTAGAAATCACAACACAGTTTAAAATATTTCATAGTTTACCAAGAGCTTATAGGGTCATCTGGCCCCTTGTTGCCCCTGCCTCTGGGGTCTCCCCACACCACCTGGGGCTTGCAGTTCTCCAAATGTTCTATGACATGCTCTTTGCTGCAGGTCTTTGCACAAGTGTACAGGGCCTCAATTTCTGGAAAATGTTCTTCCTTTCCTCCCCTAGTACCTTTTCAAGGAGCTACTTCTCCCAATCCTCCCCCAACTTAACTTATTAACCTTTGGACTCAGCTCAGACTTCTGCTTATACACTCATGCCTCTCTTTCCCTAGGAGGTGCTATGCATTCCACATTTCTAGCACTTACTTACCACAGAATATTGTTGAAATTAAATAGCACACTTCTTGTTTCCAGAGAACATGACTTCATTCAACACACAACATTTAATGAGTATCTATTAAGCACTGAGGTAGGCTCCAAGATGTGGACAAAACAAACACGGCACTCCCTCATGGAAGTTACAGTATTTGTTCTTTCTTTTGTATCCAAAGTGTTCACTGTGTCATTCAAACAAACACTGTTGCTTTGAGTTCTATTTGTTCTCAGAGTCCCGGGCCAGCATCACACACTTCTATCACCTCCCACTCAAATAGCTGCTAAGCTCTATGTAGTAGATGGGCAAGATGTATCTGAAGCCAAATTCAACCTGCCCGAAGCATATAATAAATAGCAAATTATTGCTAATGAGCCAGCACACAGGAACTACCAGGCCAGGGAGGCCTAACCACCAGCCCACTGTACCATGGCAACTTTTAATTCCACCTAAGAATAATACTAACAAGCCTAGAACAAAAGCAATTATAATTTAAGCTGAATGTCATTAATAACATCATTTTGAGCTGCTCAAGATTAATTCCACTAAAATCACATCAGAAACATGGGTATTAAAAAGAATAACTAAAGGAAATTAGGCATAAATAAAATTTCTATATGCACTAAACTGTCTTGGAATCCCAACCAGTTCTCTTATAACAAGCAGAATCCTGGTGACATTATTTCTGTCAATAAAAAGTCGATATATTGAAATAATGAACTATATACCCCAAAAATACAACTTTACTGTATAATAATTTAAAAATCAGAATTGGAATTTAAAGAATTTGAGTTAATGTAGTTCACACATACACATTGATCTGACCATTAGTCCCTCTACTGAAAAGCCTGCATTTTTTATATAGAGTCAAGCTTTCAACTTAAGGAATGTTCACCCTTAAAATCATGTGTTGATTTTATTAATCAATTCCTTAGGGTTCTGGGACACTTTATTGTCACTACCTACAATAAATGATGTGGTGAATTATGCAATCAATAATTTCTATATGAATTATATCCTCTGGATAAGATCATCCATTGAACTAAAGGGTGGTAAGCTTGGGCAGAATCAAAATCCATATTCTAAAACTAGTCTCCAAAATAGGCAGAAGAAATACATGTTTCTACCTTTTATATTCCTTCCTTTCACTCATTTTTATACTAATGATGAAGTACACTGAGTAGGCTTCAAGAATATATATATATTCATACTAATCTAGAGACAAAGGCCCATTCCAGATTTAAAACTTCATAATTAGCATTTTGAATATGAAATGCAATTTTCAAGATTCATTTTCAGGACAAGACTTCTGCATATTCTTAATTTACATTCCTTAGAAAACTTACTACAGGTGCTTGATAATATTTAAATTGCTATCCTGTTTTATGTTCGTTCCTGAGTTCTTGATTTCTGTTTTCCATCTTTTATCTGCTACTGCTCATTCACATAGCTGTTTGTATATAATAATAAGCTTTGATTAAATGTATTTTAATTTCATGATATTTCTAATTCTCTAAATTGCATTAAATTATATTAATTCTATTATCCCGACACATTTGATTATGTCTGTACAATTAATAAGCATAAGGCTTCCTCTAGATCTCTTCTTAAGGGGAGAAACTTCCCCTGGCGTACCATAGGGCACCTGCGCCCACGCAGGGAGGCTCGCTGTCATCATCCTATTTATAATTCTTAAACCATGAGCTCAGAAATATTAAAATTTAGTTTATTTGAATTATTTTCTCATTATATTTTATGAGATTGGCAAAAATGTGGAGGCTTTAAGAGTGAAGGGTTAATGATACAAATTATAAAAAATATTAACCAAGTCCAAAAAAAGTGGGGACATTAAAATTTCTTTTCCTTTTCTCAGTAAATCATACAAAATAAGTTAAGAGTAGGTGAAATTAACTCTAAAAAGCATAAGCATAGGTAAATCCTGAGAATTCATTGCAGAGGCTTTACATTTAAGTAGTAAATTTCAACCTTGGAAGACAGCTGAAATATAATCAGAAATTTGATCATAGAAAACATGGCAAAACTTTTAATTGACCACATGTTCATATTATTTCAAAGGCAGATAATGTTCCTGAGAGAATGAGTAAATTGTTACTATATTCCATTTTTTACATGTAAATAATCTTGATGATATAATTATTATGTATATTTTTGCCACAAAGTAATATTTGGGCTTGGAATACCTCAGTTGCAATCTTCATCTTCATTTCTTTCTTTTTTCAGAATCTCTACTGACACCACGCTTGGCCCCTGGCAAAACCTTCACAGGCTGCGTCCGTCATTTTGTGATTGACGGGCGCCCGGTGAGCTTCAGTAAAGCAGCCCTGGTCAGCGGTGCTGTGAGCATCAATGCCTGTCCAGCAGCCTGACACAGCACAGTAAAGCAGCCGAAGTACAAAGTTCTTTGGAGCACTGAAAGAAACCTGAAGCAGGGGGACCGCAACTCTTCCTGCCCTGCCAGTGGAAGCTTTCATCTGGTTGAGTAGGACTTAAATGAATCATCAGGGAATGGATGATTATTATTTCTCATTTGAATTCTTACCTTGGATCCAAAACGTCAGCAATGGACAATCGAAGGAGTGTTAAACTTGTATTTTGTTACTTCCTGATGGTGAAATTTCTGTTACTGTTTCTAATAAAATAGAAAGGATTCTAAATAAACACTGGCACACATTCTTAAAGTGTGGCTAGATTCTCAAATTCATCTGTGATACTTTCAATCTATACCAAAATCTCTTTGGTATAGTTTTTTCTTATCCTGAAAAGGCTTACTAATTTACATAAAATCTAAAGTTAGATGATAGATTTGCTTTTAGCATTTTTTTGACACATCAGTATAAGAGGAATATTTTAGGTTTATAGTGATTCTCAAGATTATATTAATGAAGTATATTTCTAACAAATTATTAGAAGAAATGGAAGTACAATTGAATTTTTTCTAGATAAGAAAAAAATTAATTCAACAAACTACTCTTTCCCTTACATATTTACAAGAAAAATAAAATTGTGCATGAGGGGAGGCTTTTTAGGGTATTATTACTGTATGTTCTATAGGAAACATAGAAGACATTACAACAAAGGAAATAGGACAAAAGTCATAAAATTCCTTTCGTTAAAAGTTTTCCCCCACATACTTGCAACACAACTAGTCTTATTTCTAAAATTTTATAATCTTTTTTGAGGTAACTCTATTAATAAAATCTAGAAAAAATATAGGCTTGACTAGGTGGTGGAATATTAAACTATAGAAGTTGAAATAAAAGAATTAAACATGAAAAAATAACACTGAAGACAAAATGAGAGAAAACAGACACTCAACAGGATTAAATATATATAAAAGGAATAACTTAAGGAGCAACGGAAGGGTCAGGGAAGTATAAAATATGTTAAGGAATTACTAAGTGAATAAAATAACCTGACTTTGAAATATATATATATATTTGTATTCCTCTGCTTACCTTGCTGTCTCAGATACACTAATAATATTATTTAAGATATTAATGAAAATAGCTAATATCAATTCATGGAAGACAACAGACTTTTGGATGAGTTTTAAAGATAAAGACTTTTTACGAAGTCTCAGTTTTACTTGTTGATGCTGATTACTTTTCTTTTGCAATAGTGAAAAAAGCTAAAGTTGGTAGTGGGAGTGCTATTTAACTGGGTAAAGTAAGACTCTTCCTCAGTTATGTCTGAAGATCTAAGATAACAGCTGCCAATTTCTGCATTCCAAAGTGAAGTGCCAAATCACATAGAACATGCAAGCATTTGGGCAGTGACTGGCTTTGAGTCACTTTGTCTCTCATCCACCTTGAGGATTAAATGAAAGAAAGAAAGAAAAGGTTGAAATCAAAGAGACCTGGCTGAGAGTATTTGGCCTTTGGAGGAGTCACTTGGAGAGAGTGTGCATGCCGATTCCCACACTATTTGTCCCCACCAGTTTGGGATGGGATGTCCATTCAGTATAAACAATAGTAGGAGGCCTCAAGGATGTCAGGCAGGGAATTTGGTAAGTGATACCCTAAAGTAGAGGAACTTGGTGAACTGGGGTCTGACTCATTCCTGAAGCAGCCTGTGGCATCAGAAGGGAAGCCTACACTTCCCATCTGACATGGGAAGTATCTGTACTTCCTTCAATATGGTGCAGGAGATTATGCTTTATGGGGACCCTATATGGAACCCAAGAAAGAAATGTCAATTGCGGATCATCTAAAATTAATCTTGCCAGGAGAGATTTTGCCAGGGGCAAGTCCTCCTCAGCAGAAGAGACTGATCACTTTCAAATGGAATTTGAGGAGAAATCCTAAGTGACCTGCTCTTTCCCTGTACCAGTTACCCAGATAAAATGTCTACAGGGTTTTCTTACATGCAGCACATATTGGAAGAGCATCTTGGAAGATTAGAAATCAGGATTTAAGTAAATTGATACTCAGGAAAACAGGGAATAAGAATGGTATTATGAAATGAATATCCTGTACACACATTAGATATTTTTTATATTGTCATTTGACTCAAGCTAGATTTTATTATGCATATTAAATGTAAATATATCTCCCAAAAAACTTTTAAATATATGGAAGTACTTTTATAAATTACCCACTCTTATGTCAGGTTATGAACATTTTTAGACCAAAGTAATTTTTGACATTAAGATAGTATAGGATAAGGTTTGCCTACATGCAACAGAAGCCACAAGTCAACAGCAGCCATTCACATAAGGTTTTATTATTTCACGTAAAAAGTCTGGAAGATAGCAGGCCAGGACTGATATGGAAGTTCCACAAATGTCACTGTCTTGCCAGTGGGTTTCAGCCCCAGACAAGTTCACTATGGATTCAAGGAGACCAAAGAAATGACAGTGGAATGTTCCTGGGGTGAAAGGGTTTATACCCAGCTTTATTTCCATGGTAGCAGTTCAATCACTAGAATCTCATCCACTCAGAGCGAGTCTGCATGCAGCAAGCTGGTCTCTGCCTCTGGGCCTCTCTGCCCCTACAGCCATCTCAGTCTCTGTCCTCAGCACTGTCACCACTCCAGTCTCTGCTCTCTTGTAGCAAAGCAGCCGTGTTCCCCGGAGCACTGGGTGGAGCTCTTCATATACAGTCATATCACCCACATGTGTGCAGTGAGCTAGCCAACCAGGGCCAGGTGAGAATCCTGGCCACAGGAACCTTCACTTTATCCACAGTCACACACTCACTTTTAGCTTTCTGCTTTGACCTCCTTTGTGTAGGGCTCAAGATGGCTGCTAGAAACCTGTCGTTATATGCAGCAGGTAGGATAAAATAGAAGCAGCGATTTTCCTGGAGGTTGTATAAATTCTGTTTATGTCCTGTTGTCCAGAACCAGTCGCTGGTCATATCTAAGTATAAGGGAGACTAGAAAAAGTAGTCTAATATACCATATGCCCAGCTAAAATTTGGAGGTAATGATGAAGATGGGAAGTCTAATATTGGAGGATAGCATTTGCCTCTAATACAGAAAACACAGGGGTTAAGACTCCATGACTTACTAGACTGAAATTTTGGTTGTGTCTCAAACTTGCCGCATCTTTGCTTCCTCAGGTGGAAGTGGGTATAGAGACAGTGGAAGTTTCATGGTCAGGATTCTCACCTCACCCTGGTCTGCTTACCCACTGCGCACATACAATGCTTGTGGGTGCAGGCTTACATGCGTGTAGGCAATGAGTTATTAGTGACTCGATATAAAGAGCTGCGCCCAGTGCTGCAGGGCTTCGAAGTGGTGGACAGGCCCAGAGGCAGAGACTAGTTGCTGCATGCAGACTTGCCTTGAGGAAGACAAGACTCTACCACTTGACCTTCCACCAAGAGAAAAGTATAAACACTTTTACCCCAAGAATGTTCTGTTGTCATTTTTCAGGCTCAAACCAGAGTGAACTTGCCCAGGGCTGAAACCCTCAGGGGAGACAATGAAAATAGTAGAATTTTCATGAGAATTTAATGTAAAGACATTTAGAATGATTTGTGGCCCTTTGTTGTTGTTGTTAGCATTACCCTCTGGTTTACCGCAACTCACTAAGCCACAGGCAGTATAGCCTCTGAAGTTTATTTACTACTGTGCCCCTAGAACTTAGAAGGGTGACTGATATTTCATAGGGGAGGAGAAGGGAAGGGGGGAGGGGAGAGGAGGACAAAGGGTCAGAATGCATGTTTTAAATTGTGGGACTTCTGCTTTCTTGCTGACTTACCTAGGTTACTTAATTCCTTTCAGCCTTAATTTTCCCTTCCTTAAATTGAAAATAAGCAATGCCCAGTGTTCTTCATTTCTCCCTCCAGATCCACTCCCAACCTTTCTCAACCCTGCTCTGTGCCAAGGAGGCTGATGGTGTTGTGCCCAATTCGCGAGTCCCAAGAGACCACCAAGGAGCCGATTCCAATGCAAATACAAAAGGGTCTTTTATTTCAAGCTCGAGCTTGGACCCACAACTTTCACTGATGCAGTGGGTCAGGAATGTGAGCCCCAAGCCCACGGCAGACAAAGCTTTTATGTATTACAAGGTGCAGGAAGAAAGGAACTTGCACTTGGCGTGCACTGGTTGGAGAATTCAAAAGGAAGCATGATTTGTACATTGTTTCATTGGCTAAGTCTGACTGACCTGACTGCAGGCTGATATAACATGAAAGGTATGTAGGTATGTAACTGTCTGGGGTGGGGGTCATAGCTTTGCCTTTAATGGTCAGGTGGCCGGTTGTTTCTAGGGGGAGGCCCCCTTCCTTAAGATGGCCTTTTTAAAAAGGAGTTTCTCTTGCTCTCACATTCCCCCCTTTTCTTGGACATTGGGTCCAATCATGGGCCCAAATCAGGGTTCTGTTGTTGGTATTGCACACGTAATACCATGAGCTGCACTGTGTTTACTCGCTCTTTAACAAAGGTAACAAACTTATTAAGAATACAGGGTCCAAATGTGAGCAAGAGTAATAAAACTATTAGGGGACCAAGCAAGGTAGAGATTAGGGTAGTTAGCCAGGGGGAGCTATTGAACCAAGATTCGAACCATCCTTGAGATTGCTCTCTCTCGCACTTTCTTTTGGCCAGCCCTTCTCTAACTTTAGCCATGGATTCTTTGATCACTCCAGAATGATTTCTATAAAAAAACATTCTTCACCTAAATCTGCACATAAGCTTCCCTGTTGTGAAAAGATTAAGTCTAAACCTCTTTTGTTCTGGAGGACAACTTCAGCTGATGAGGTGAGTGACTCTTATAGATGAGAGATGGAGGTTTCTAATCTCTCTATGTCTACATCAATGGCTGTTCTCAGGTCGCAATAATGCTTGTTCTGTAAGATGAAGGAAGAGATACCTGTGCCTGCTCCCTCCACTCCTAAGCCTAGGAGTACAGTCAAGTTGATAGCAGTGATGGGTTCTCTTTGGACCCAGGCAGGGACTCCAGTTAGCTGGCAGAACAGGTCTTCTTCTGAATGATATAACAACTTGGGTACTTGCTGTACTAGTATACAGAAATCTTGGGACTGATTAAGGACAGTGCTGTGGAGACAAAGGGTGAGGCCAGTTGAGCATGCCCACCAACATTCTGGGGAAGGTAGGATGTACTCAGTACCCACCGTAACAGGGACAGTGCAGTTACATAAGTGTTGGTAGGTGTCTGGTATGTGGCCCAGGCAAAGACCTTGTCTTGCAACAGACTGCAAAGTTAGTTTGGCACTTTTTGCTGCCATCTGCAAGAAGTGAGGCTGTCTGACTTGGTATAATTGGCATCAAGAGCAATTCCTTCATAATAAGGGGGCTTGGTATCATAGCATAACCAACAGGATTAGGATTGTGTAAGGTCAGGTCTGGAAGCATTTAAGACTTTAAAGGTGTGAACCATGAGGCCCCAGAGGGAGCCACCCTCGGCAGAGAGATTGTCACTTGGCTTGCAGGAGGGCCCTGGGGACCTGACTGGGGAGCGACTGGAGATGAGCGCCTGAGTGTGCCCTGTGGTCATAACAACCTTTAGAGGGGTTTAGTAGGTATGGGCCTGGGGGCTAGTACTTTGTTGGGTCCTACCCCGGTGTGGGGCAAGGGAGCTGCTACCTGTCGAAGGGTGAACAACATTCCTATATCTTGTCCTGGGTTCCTAACTTTGTCATAAAGTCGGACTCCCCATGTCTTTCCAGTGTCCCACCCAGTCGCTTTCTTTCCTTGGTCCGTAAAGGATATACGTTCAGGATTATGCTGATCTTTGTCTCCCCGACCGCCAGCAATCGGCTGCTTTACTGTTATTAGGTCACCTGTTTTGGGGTAGCGGCCCTACCAGATGTGTCCGGTTGAGACACACAACCAGGAGGCACAGAAGTAATCTTCTGCTCCCCCACATGGGTCTCGTACGTGAGTTCGAGTCCGTGAGTGTCCGGGCCAAACATAAAAGTGTAGGTTTCCCTTGTCCATGAATGGTGCTGTTGTCATGGGGAGTTTGTAGGGAAAAAGAGTCTGGAGGTCTATGTAGAGATCTGGGAACCAAGTGTCCTTGGGGTGAGATTGAGAAGTCTGATTAAGTATGGTCCCCGAGTTGGTGTCTATGATCTGCCATGTCAGGTTATAGGGCTGATGTGGGTTTGAAGCAATACATACAGCCAACTGAAATAACATCAGGAGTGTTTGAGCTTGAGTTTGAGAGGGTTCTTGGCGTCTGGAGTCTGAACTTTCCATTGTGGCAAGAAGTCTTCTGTGAGTGCAAAGGGATCTGATGGTCTCACATGAGTGTAATGGATCAAAGTTGCGATTCCATCAACTTTGACAGCGGTGGGTGTCATCATGGCCACTATGTATGGACCCTTCCAGTGAAATTGAAGGTTTTCTTGTCTGTGTCTTTTTACATAGGCCCAGTCTCCTGCCCAGAAATGGTGGGGGTAGGCAGAAGTCCAGACTCGTAGAGGGTTTTCAGCTTAGGCCAGATACTCCGGCGCATTGCTTGTAATGCCTTCAAGGAATTTAGCAAATTAGTATCTTCAAATTCAGTTAGCATTTCAGACTGAAGATTAGGTGTGATAGGAGGGGGGATTCCAAACATGATTTCAAAGGGAGGAAGACCTGATTTATACGGTGAGTTGCATACTCTAAAAAGGGCAAAGGGAAGGAGAGCCACCCAGTCCCTGGCAGTCTCCTGGGTTAATTTGGTCAAGGTCTCTTTTAGAGTTCTGTTCATCCTTTCTACTTGACCTGAGCTTTGGGGGCTATATGCACAGTGTAATTTCCCATTAGCCCCTAAAATGACAGATAAACTCTGGCTTACCTTGGAAATGAAGCTGGGCCATTATCAGATCCTAATAAGACTAGGAAACCATACCTGGGCAGGATTTCTTCAAGTATTTTCTTTGCTACCACCTGTGCATTTTCATGTTTGGTGGGGAAGGATTCTGTCCATCCTGAAAAAGTATCTACAAACACTAGCAAGTATTTGTATCTATATTTACCAGGTTTCACCTCAGTGAAATCGACTTCCCAGTAGGCTCTGGGTTGATCTCCTCTCAGTCGGTTTCCAGGGTTTTTGTCAGTCTTGGTTGCATTAGTTAAATGACAAGCCTTGCACTTAGCTACTATCTGTTCAACTTTAATGTGGACATTTTTGAACATTATTCCTGAATGTCTTATTAAGTCCTGCAACTTCCTGGTTCCCATGTGAGTGGCTCGATGTATCTTGAAAAGAACCTGATCTCCCAGTTTTTCCGGTAGTATAACTTTACTGTCAGCCGTTAACCACCATCCTTTAGGGCAATGGGACATCGGTATCTGGCGGGCCCATTTGATATCTTCTTCAGTATATTCTGGTGATGCTGGTAGGCTGGGATTCCCAGGATCAGGTAGGTGCGCTGGCAGAGTAATCACTGCTTCTATTGCCACTTTTCAGGCAGTGGTGTCAGCCAGGTTGTTGCTCCTTGCCACTGGGGTATTGACTTTCTGATGCCCTGGGCGGTGTATGATGGCTAGCTTTTTAGGTAGCCACAGGGCTTGTAGGAGGGCTAGTATCTCTTCTTTATTTTTAATTGCTTTTCCTTCTGCTGTTAATAGACCTCTTTCCCAATATATAGCCCCATGAATATGGGCAGTTGCAAAAGCACAGCGACTGTCCATGTACAAATTTAGTTTGGTGTCTTTTCCCAGAGTCAGGGCTTTGACTAGGGCTATTAGTTCTGCCTTCTGGGCTGAAGTTCCAGCTGGTAAAGGCTCCTCCCAAATAACCTCAGTTTCTGATACCACCATGGCCCCTGTATATCTTTTCCTATTCTGGATGAAACTGCTTCTGTCGGTGAACCAAGTGATTCCACATCAGGAAGGGGCCAGTCTGTCAGGTCCTCTCGCACCCCATGCCCATGTCCTAATAGCCCTGCACAATCATGTAGAGGTGCTTCCAGGGCCGGACCAGGCAGCAGTGTAGCTGGTTGAGGGCAGCAGGAGCCTGGAAGATAATCCTGTCAGGGTTAAGTGAAAGACTCTGGTAGTATGTCATGCAGGCGTTACTGAGCCATTGGTCAGGAGGTTGTTTCAGGACCCCTTCAATAGCATGAGGGGTGATTACATACAATTCTTGTCCCAGAGTTAATTTGTCAGCATCTTTAACCATCAGAGCAACTGCAGCAATTATGCGAAGGCATGGAGGCCATCCTGAGGCCACAGGGTTCAGTCGTTTGGACAGATATGCCACTGGGTGGTGCCAGGGTCCCAGATATTGGGTTAGGACTCCTTTGGCAATGTCTTTGTTTTCACTGATGTAAAGGTAAAAAGGCTTGGTCACATCTGGCAATCCCAGGGCTGGGGCAGACAGGAGGGCCCTTTTTAGGTTCTCAAAGGCCAGCTGTCTTTCCTCATTCCAATCAAAGGGGGACTGTTCTTTTGTGGCCTCATAGAGGGGCTTGACAATGTCTACAAACCCAGGAATCCATAGACGACAAAACCCAGCTCACCCCAGGAATTCTCTTACCTTCCGTGGCGTTTCAGGTGGGGGTATCTTCAACACAGTTTCTTGGCAGGCTTCTGAAAACCAGTGCTTACCACCTTCAAGAATGTATCCCAAGTAAGTAACTTGAGGTGTACAAATCTGTGCTTTTGCAGAGGCTCGATATCCTAAGTCACCCAGTGTTTGTAACAAGGCTTGAGTTCCCTTTAAGCAGGTCTGATAGTGTTCTGCCACTATAAGCCGATCGTCTACATATTGTAAGAGAGTTAACTGGGGCTGGTTAGTTCTGAACTCACCCAGGTCCTAATGTAGGGCTTCATCAAAGATGGTTGGAGAATTCTTAAATCCTTGTGGTAGGCGGGTCCAGGTCAGTGGGCCATGGATGCCTTTCTCAGGATCAGACCACTTGAAGGCAAAGATTTCTTGGCTCTTAGGGGCTAAAGGTAGACTAAAAAATGCATCTTTCAAGTCCAACACTGAATACCACACATGATGAGGGGGCAGAGAGCTCAATAAGGTGTAAGGGTTAGGTACGGTCAGGTGAATATCCGTGACCCTCTTGTTAACTTCTCGGAGGTCCTGTACTGGACGGTAGTCCTCAGACCCTGGCTTCTTAACAGGTAGGAGCAGAGTGTTCCAGGCCAATTGGCACAGCCTCAAGATCCCCTGCTATAGCAGCCGGCGGATATGGGGAGTAATTCCCCTTCTTGCTGTTAAAGGCATGGGGTATTGTTGTACCTTGACAGGGTCCGCTCCTGCCTTGAGCTCAATGAAAACCAGGGGCCAGTGTTCAGCTAGCCCTATTCCCCCCATTTCTGCCCACGCTCTTGGGAGCCATTGGAGCTGCTTCCGGGGGCTGTTGATGGAGGCAATATTCATCTTTTAGACTAATGTTTAGCACTTGAATTGGGTGTCTCCTGGGGTCTAAGACCCTGGTGCCCCCTTAGTGAAATTGGATGTGAGCTCCCATCCTGGTCAATAGATCACGACCTAGGAGGGGATAGGGACAGTCTGGAATAACCATGAATGAGTGGGATACCTGGCCCATGCCAAGATCCACTGTTCTTCAGGTAGTCCATAAGTATTTTTACATACTGGTGGCCCCTTGGACCCAAGATGACTTGGCTGAAAGTGGCCCTTGAGGAGCAAGGAGTTCTGAGTGTTGGGCTCCAGTGACTACCAGGAAGTCAATGGGGGTCTCCTCCACTTTTAGGGTTACCGTGGGTTCAGAGAGGGGGTCCGAACACTATCCCCCCTAGTCACTGAGTTCATCTATGGTCAGGATGGAGTTTCTGGGTTGTTTTCTTTTTGGGGGGCATCGTCTAGCCCAAGGTCCCTCTTCTCTACAAATTGCACATTGGTTCTTGCCCTACTGGCCTCTGAAGTAGGTCTCCTTATCTTTGGTGTCTTCTTTGGCTATTTTCCGGAACCATCTCTCTTTTTCTTTGGGTTCAGCTGTAGTGGCCGCCAGGAGGATGCAGGCCATGGTTTTGGTTTGACAGTCTGCTGCTTTAGCTTGTTTGTCTTCAGGGCTTTCTCTGGTGTTGTATAATTTTTCTGCCACTGCTACTAGTCTTGAATAGTTTTTTCTCCTAACCTGTCTACCTTCTGCAATTTCTTTCTAATATCTGGGGCATCTTGGTTAAGGAAAGCCATTATAATGACTGCCTTTGTTTCTATTGCCTCAGGGTCCATAGGGGTAAATTGGCGGAAGGCCTCTATGATACACTCTAGAAAGGTGGCCAGGCTTTCATATTTGCCCTGTTGAACATCTCCTACTTTAGTCAAATTAGTGGGCTTTCGAGCAGCCGCTTTGAGGCCCCCCAACAGTCTGGCGGTAGACCTGGAGTCTCTCCTTACTTTCTGCCGTGTTGAAATCCCAATTAGGGCATGATAAAGGAAAAGAAGCATTAATAGAGTCCAAATTGGTGGTTGGTTCTCCCATGTCCCCAGGAACCAACTTCCTGGCTTTGGTCTGAATCCTCTCTCTCTCTTCTAACGTGAAGAGAATCTGGAGGAGCTGTTGGCAATCATCCCATGTGGGCTGATGAGTAAACAGAAGAGTTTCTGAAAGATTAATTAATTCTCTAGGATTCTCAGAAAAGTTAGCATGTTGAGTCCTCCAGTTATATAAATCACTAGTGGCAAAGGGCCAGTAGTGATGGGGTTGGTTCCCAGCTTCATCAGGGAGTCCCGTTGCCCGCAACAGGAGGATGGTAGAATTGGCCAGACTGGGTGGAGAGGATGCCCTTCCATTCCTCGTACTCTGAGCTGGCCCGCCTCCCCCAGCAGGAACAACCTGTGCCTGTGGCAGTGGCAGCAGCGGAGCAGCCTGTGCTGGGGGTGGGGCTGCCTGCACCAGTGTGGGGTGATAGGGGGAAGGGAAGATGAGTTCTTCATCAGTCCCTCCCTGTAAAACAGGGTAAAGAGGTGCTGTTGGCTTGGTTTCAGATCCGGTCTTCGTCTGAACAGCCAACACTGACTTAGGTTTCTGTGGGGCAAAAAAGGTTTAAGCCATGGAAGGGGATTTTTGACTAAATCTTCCCAGAACTGGATATAGGGGACCTGGTCTGAGTGGCCTGTACAGGGACGAAGTACAATCTGCCAGAATGTCAGGATGGCATCCAGGTCGAAGGCCATCCAATACCGAAAGTTGGCCATTCAGAGCAACAAAAAGTGATTAGTCTACTCTTCCTAATAATTCCTAAGCTAAGGTTGTTTGCTTGTTCTTTGACTTCTTTAAAATATTCCATTATCAGAGACAACAGAGTAGAAGAGGTCTGACACATTTTCTCAAAATAAAAAGCTATCGACAGCCCACTAAGTATCACAGACAAACAAAAAGCAAAACAAAAGGTGCCTGCAGGTGTTCCAAAACAAAATTGAAAGTGGATGATGGCAATCTGCTGCTCAGCAATAGCGACCTGCCTCGTTCTCTCAGAAATTCCAAACAGATCAGGGGCACTCTGTCCCCTTCAAATGGGCCCGGAACCTGTTCCTGGACTCCCTCAGACAGGGGACTCAAACCCCCTCCAGGCAGGCCCTGGACCAACACCAGGACCCTTTCAGAAGAGCCTGGAACCAGCTCCAGACCTCCAGAGGGCCCCAGGGTGGGAGGGGGGAAGGAGACTCGAACCACCACCAAGACTCAGAACTGCCTCCTGAAGAAAAGCCCAGCACAGACCCCAGAAGAACAGAACAGGGCTAGCACAGGCCACCTGAAGAATGGCCTGGCCCAGACCCCAGAAGAACAGAACAGGGCTGGCACAGGCCTCCTGAAGAATGGCCCGGCACAGACTCCAGATGGCCCCTGGCGGGGACTCGAACCACCACTGGGACCCCGGGGCCTGGAACGTCTTCAAGGGCCCCCGATCGGTGACCTTCCACAGCGCATCCGCCCAGGTCTTATACTGATCTCTTCAAATTCAGATTGGGCCATTTTAACAAAGTGAAAGAGCACAGCGCAGCACACAACACAAGCAATAGACACAAAGTTCGTACCACGCACACACAAAGTTCTTACCGGTCGGTGAAGACCCTTCGGGTCGGGAGTCCTGGGTGTCTTGGGGATCCCGGACGAGCCCCCAAAGTTGTGCCCAATTGCAAGCCCCAAGAGACCACCAAGGAGCCGATTCCAATGCAAACACAAAAGGGTCTTTTATTTCAAGCTCGAGCTCGGACCCACAACCTTCACCGATGCAGCAGATCAGGAGTGTGAGCCCCGAGCCCAGGGCAGACAAAGCTTTTATGTATTACAAGGTGCAGGAAGAAAGGAACTTGCACCTGGCATGCACTGGTTGGAGGATTCAAAAGCAAGCATGATTTGTACATTTTTTCATTGGCTAAGTCTGGCTGACCTGACTGCAGGCTGATTTAACATGAAAGGTATGTAGGTATGTAACTGGGGTGGGGGTCATACCTTTGACTTTAATGGTCAGGTGGCCAGTTGCTGCTAGGGGGAGGCCCCCTTCCATAATATGGCCTTTTTAAAATGGAGTTTCTCTTGCTCTCACAATGGCAAGCCCTTGCAGAGCTCCTTTGCCCATTGGCTTCCTGTTGTGATTGGCCTGTGGAAGGCACTGACAGGTGATCACAGGTGGGAAGAGAGTTAGCTTGAACATTTATTTCTATGTTGTCCTCCCTGCAGGGCCATGGTTTGGCAGTGACTATGTACTGTAGACTAAATGTTTGTGTCCCTGCTAAAATTTGCATGATAAAATCTAATCCCCAATGTGATGAAATTAGGAGGTGGGACATTTGGGAGATGATTAGGCCATGAAGGTGGAACCCTCAAGAATGGGATAGTGCCCTTATAAAAGAGAACCCAGAGAGCTCCCTCCGGCCTCTTGCCGTGCGAGGATATGATAAAAACACTGAAGTCTAGCAACTAGGAAGTAGTCTCTCACAAGACACTACTGTCACTTTGATCTCAGACTTCCCAGCCTTCAGGACTGTGAAAAATAAATTTCTGTTGCTTATAAGCCACTCAGTATGGTATTTGCAATGGCAGCCCAAATGGACAAAGACACTGTATGTAATTCTAAAAACAACAACTATCAAGTGACCCTCTCTTTACAGTTGCAGGTCTTTCTAGATTCCAGTAACTGCCCTACTTATAGCTCCCACTATAGCTATCCTCAGAGAGCTTCAACATTGTCTGTTGATTTTCTAAATGCTGGCCATATTTTTACAAAAAAATACTTCATTAAACTCCTCTCAATTCCCCACTTGATTGTTCTTTCCTTCTGTGGGTATGATTGGTATATGGCACTCATAGCATTTCTTTGAGTATTTAATAGAATAATCTATATAAAGTCCTAAATATAGTGTCTAATACAGAATAAGCACCCAATAAAATTAATATACACTACAGCTATGAGTTTCTTTTACTCATTATTTCATGTTTGGCAATATCTTTGTTTCATAAATTTTCAAAGCTGTTGATTAATTTATTGAAATATTTTTTACTGCAAAAAATGAACAGAGCATATCTAAGGTTAATTATGGGGTCAATCTTATGCCTTCAAACAAAATTGTGCCTAGTAACTTGTTCCTCAAAAAATATGTCTTATTTGGTTAAAGTATGTAACATGAAGCCTAATACAATATTTCCTACCACTAACTTGTGAACCTGAGGGTCTATGAGGAAAGGTAGTTGAATTAAGATTATAGAAGTCAGAGCTGAGAAACTGTTCTGAAGGCTGCTGATTCAGGAGGCTGTTGTCTTACAGAGCAGTAGTCATAGAAGCCAAGGCTCTATAGAGACATGGAGTAGAACAGGGAAATAGAACTAGAATCTGTACTTAAAATTTCTTTGAGTAGGGTTATGTTCCTAGTTATAATAGAATTTTATGACTAAAAGTATTGGACTATAGCTCTCATACTCTCACAGTTGAAGTCTCCACATTTCTTAACAGTGGTTTCTATTTTTTTAAAACAAAGCTGGCAGGATTAATGTCATCTGGGGCTTCACTGGATGTCTTGAGGAAGCTAGTCTTCAGGTTTGGGGAAAGTAATGAATTCTCTTGGTGGTGGTGAGCTCTTATTCTCTGCTGTGAACTTTCACATTCATGATCTTCTAGGGTTTTGTATGGAAAAAAAAACTGTTGAATCCTCAGCATCCATTTAATTTCTAAGATCCGCTAGATGTTCCCCATGATGCTTCTGCAATTGGTTTGAGTACTTTTTACAATTTGCAGGTTTTTCTTACTGTAATAATTGATTGGTAATTCATTGAGTTATTGTCATCTGCGACAGAGAATGGATTATGATGATGATGATGACATCCAAAGTCCTACATGACTTACAAAATAATTGCTAGGGAATTACTTACTTATGGAAGTGAAAATATATTACCATTGAGAAGGAAAAAGAAGATAGAGTTGGTGTTTAACTGAATGCAACATTTTCCATTTTACAGAAACAACCAATTTGATTTTTCTCTTCCAATAACACATAGTAAGGAAGCGCTGTTTTCACATATTTATGTTGAAACAACTGACTTCCCTGAGATATTTTTTTAATGTTGATGGAGTCAACAATCAAAATCAGAATGCACTTCAACAAAAATTTATTTTAGTAACTGACCATTTTTGGCAGTTTATTTTTCTCATATGTGGCTTCTATTTTTCCAGATTTGGATATCAGAAACACATGACCAAATGGCTCATTTAAAGAGCAAGGCTTTATTGAGTGAGGGCACCATGAGCTCTGGGGTCATTGATACACATGCAGGAAAGGATTTATGTAAGTAGTGAAGAGATACAGTAGCCCCAGCTGCACATTACAGGGACACATCAAAGATTACAATGAACACATCTCAAGCTTTCGTAGTTTGTGTTCATGCCACTCCCTCAGTTTGGAATCCCCTCTCTCTCAATTGTTTGCCTTCAGCACTTCTCATTCTGGGTCCAACTAAAATATCATTTCCTCTTCAGATGTTTTTTTTTTTTCCTGTTCAGGGCTCTGACTATCTTGGTTGAATCCCAGCTCCACAATTATTTGTGAAAGTTTTGTGGTGTATATAATCCTGTTTATCTACCTATAAAATGAGATTTATAAAAGTATCTATTTTCATAGGGTTTTTCAGAAATTTAGATAAAAAGTAATATGATCTTACTACACAGATGGACAGTGACTGTAAGGTATGTGGTGGGGACTTGATAATGGGGGTAATCTAGTAACCACAATGTTGCTCATGTAATTGTATATTAATGATATCAAAATAAAAAATAAGACTAAATAATTAAAAAATATGAATTGTGCATATGAATATTGAGAGACATGCAGTAAGAATTAGGTAAACTGTAATTAATCAGAATTAATTGATCTTATATTCCTGTTCTCTGAGAATTTTCTTATGTTCTATGAAACAGTTGCACTTAACATTTTAGTTATTTATATGGAAGTGTGTTTTTCCTGAGAGTTTCTTGAGGGTAGGAAATGTTTCTTAGTCATATCTAGTCCTGAAACCTGGCACAATGCTTTTTCTCTGGCAGCATATGATATAGACTTTGATTTATACTGTAATTATTGAAAATGTAGTCAAAATTCTAAAATGCTAAAATTTACATTTACTTGTTGGGATATTTTATTTTGCAAAGTGCATCAAAATTGCAAACATGAAAACCCTTTAAAAAATGATTATCATAAAAATTCAGCCCCAAATTAGTCTTACATGGCTTTGAGACTTCATAAATGTCAGTCTGACAGGTTTTTCAAAACTTGTTATCTTGTTTCCAAGGACACTGGATTGCCTGCAATAGGCTTTGGAGATCTCTTTACTAGACACCCACCAGATTGGTGCAAAATATTAGTAGTCCCTCAACCACTGCAGATCACACAAAATGTTTCTTAATGATTCAGGAGGTTTGTTAGCAGAGGTGAAGTGATGAGCGGTGTACCAAGGTCAACAGAACACCCTTTTATGTGGCACCTTGTGGACTTCTTTCCTTTAACAAAAGTTTTTTTCCACCAATAAGCAAACACTAATAATAATACAGTCAATCCTCATTATTCATGGATTCCATATTTCAAGCTCTACTACTTGCTAAAATGTATTTTAACCCCAAAGTTGAAACTCAGAGTGTTACAATAATTCATGCACATTAAGTAGCAGAAATTTGAGCCACCCAACAGGCTAGTTGAGGTGAGGCGGCTTCTCCTTTTGGCTCTCAGATGGTACACAAGTTTCCTTTTCAAGGTCTATTTAGTGCTATATTTTTTGCATTTTTTTGTTGTTGGCAATTTTGTTCTTTGAAATGGTTCCCAACTAGAGTGCTGAAATGCTGCCTAGTGTTCCTATGCACAAGAAGGCCATGATGTGCCTTATAGAGCAAATATGTGTATTAGATAAGCTTCCTCCAGGCATGACTTTTAGTGCTATTGGCCATACACAACACTAATGAATCAACTATATTAAATAAATTATCTTTAAACCAAAATACACATACAATCAGGTTATGTATTGATTGATGAAAATGTTGTGACCAAAGGCTCAAGGAGCCTAACCCTGTATCTCCACTAAAAGCAATGGTCCACTGTTTTCTAATTCAATGTTTCCAGGGACTTTATAGAATATTGACTATAGAGAAAGAGATTGCTATTTTTTACTGATAAAAGAAATAAATTTATTTGGGGGGCAGCATGACTTGTTACTACAGAGAAGAAACTTCTTTCCCATTTGTTTCTAAAAAAGACAAATTTTAATAATTTCTGTAAGGGTGTATAGATAATGTATATGGAAATATAGGGACTTACAAACATTGCAAAATTTTAAGTATTGGATTGTGCATTACAAAGACTGAGTACAAACCAGCAATTTAGATGTTTTGCTTCCTTTGAGAACTGTTATTAGAACAAGCTATTTTTCAGAATCTGCCCAATTTGGGGTTGGTGAGTGCCCTAACGGATAATGCCCCTCCCAATTTCACAGTCACTTGTAACTCTGGCCTGGTGTTCTAACCGTGCTGGTTCTAATCCTGATTGTTCCAGCAAGGGTGGCCTGGCCTCTTTTTCTCACAGCCTGCTGTGTCATCTCTAAGTGGGCTGGAAGGTCCATTGGGAATATCCTTAGGCTGATCTTTAAGGAGGATGGGCTTGTGGCTGTCATCAAAGCAATGAGCTAAAAACATCCTGCTGACTCCCTTCTCTGAACTGAAATCTGGAAATTTCAGCAGACATGGGAAGGCAGTATGAATCCAGAGGCAGACTTTGGCAGCTGCATCAAAACTCTGAGAAATTCTAAGGAAAATGATGGACTAGAGTGGAAGAGGGCTGGTAGATGGGAGGGCTTCAGGCTCTAGATCCAGGGTGGGAACCATTATCTCAATGGGCCAGGCTTACATAGGAGCTGAAGGAGTCTTGTATATTGTGTTTGCAAACTTGGATTATAAGCTTACAGTTTGATATTTCCGCCTTGACTTTGACTGCTGTTTACAATCCAAAGAAGAAAATGAGACACCCCGGGCTCTACATAATAGAGGATTCAATGCCAACAACTTACCTTCCAAAGCTCTGATCTCAGCATTACAATTTGTAATGCCAGTGACAGATAGCCAGTAGGACCCTGAGTTGACTCCCCCAATTCCAGTTAAAGCAGTCTTGGATATAGGAGAACTGGACAGTGCATCTTAGGAGGAAAGAAATGCCAGGGAAAATGACTGCAGTTAAGCCCAAAGAAGTGCTGTGGAGGCACTCAAGTTATTATCTCTCAAACTTATGGGTGAAGATGCTGGCTAAGCCTTACTTTTCAATGGGCCACATATGCAGTCATCAAAGAGAGGCAACTGATAGTCTCAGGAATAGCACATGATGTCCCAGTCAAAAAAAATCATGATACACCTAAAGAGTAAAGGCACCATGAAGAATGACAAGATATAGGCAACATGTTTCAGAGGAAGCAGATCTGATGGAACAAATGGAACAGGAATTTAAAGCTCTATTACTTAGGGATAGAAAGGAGACAGTTGCACACATAAACCAAAATAAAAATCAGGTTAACGTGAACTTTCCAACAGCAACACTGGATGCAAAAACATAACATTGAAGTGTTGAAGGAAAAGAATTTTGTACTCAGAATTATTTAAATGTGAGGGTCAAATAAAATATCTCCAGGCATACAAGGACTGGTTTCAGACTTACTATCCTACCATGAATAACCATAGAACTGGACAAAATATATTGGGCAACTGTTGTTGTCAAGTGTTAGACAGCAGCCAGTGGGGCTCTGTGTTCCTGGGGATGGGAGGGGAGCATCATACTCTTCCCTGACTTACCGAGGACATCTTTCCTGACTGTGAAGCAGGGAGGTGAGCCCAGATGCAGAACAGTGTTCTTGCTGAGTTGGAAGGCAGGAATCAGAGGTTAGAGCTTCTGATGTGACGAACTTTTAGGTCACAGTATTGGAGAGAAGGAAGTTGTGTGTGGAGGTGGGAACAGAAGTCTGCATGAGGTTTTTCTCGGGTTCTTGGTCATGCACACGGCTCTGCATACACTATCAAATTAGTACCTGGTTTCAAAAATATCAAGTAGAACTGTTTATAGTATACTCTGAAACTTCCCAGTGGTGTCCCTTTTACATGGTAGTATTGTGTAGTGGGCTCTGTGGCTACATTACCTGCCTTCAAATCCTGGCTCTGCCACTTATTAGCCACATTATCTTGGGTAGTTTGCTTAGCCATTTCATACCTCATTTCTTCACCTGGAAAATTGGAATCATAATGATAAAAGACACCCATGTTTTAGGGTTGTTGTGATAACTAAGCAAGTTAATATATGTAGAGAGAACAGTAACTAATGAACCCAAGGTAAGAGCCATGCAAGTCCACTGGGCCCTGCACACTTTGTGACACTTTCTGTGTAGAAACTCACATCTATCAGTTTAGGGAAATATTCTTAATTTATTTCATTGGTAATTGATACCTTCCATTTTCTTTGCTCTTTATTTTTTTGGGGAACCCTTTATTTGGATATTAAGTTGGATGACCTGGTCCTCTAATTTTCTTGTCTTTCAATTTTATTTTTGTCTTCATTATCTACTTTACTCTCTCTTTCTTCAACCCTACTAGTGATGTCTTTTTTTGTTTGAGGAATCCCTCTGTTTAATAGGATCTTTCTTTTGGCTTCATGACCACAATATTTTCTCTTATCTATCTGGAGATGTTAATAATGATTTGTTTTTCTTAAGTTTTTCTCTGTTTCCTCCAACGTGCTTTTTTTGTTTCCCCTTGCTTTTCATTGTTTGTGTAGTACCCATCTTCCATTAGAGCCTTTCCTCAGATGTCTGGTAATCAATCCTTGGTTTTCTGCTCATGATTAAGAGATGAGGTTCAGAGCCTATGAATGAGTGTGCTGGCTTAGAGCTTCAGAGGACATCTCTTTTGAGGAATCTCCCCTAATTAACCACCTGAAAGGTGAAGGACGGGCACCTGTGTATTTAGAGCAAGCAGGGCAATGGGCTGGAACATCAATATTAATCCTCCATATGTATGGTCACTGAACTGTGTTGATCAGTGAGTTTCTCCTTTACCCTTTCCAGTGAATAAGTTCCTAGCTTCCTGCTGGATAGGGGGAGGGGCAGTTATCCAGCAATGGGAAGTAATGGAGGAGCCTAGATCTCTAAACTGCTTCTCAAACAGCTCTCCCTTAATCCTTCTTTGCTGATTTAGGATTTTTTCAGCTTTCTGCTAAGTCAGAGACCACTTATCCATCTTCTCTAAAGCTTCCAAATTTGTTTCTCTTATCCCTTTCCTGTTCTCCTTGTTCTTGTAGGGTAGGCTTATTGTTTAAGTTTCTTTAATGTTGTTTTAGTGGAGCCTCTGGAAGAAGCAAGATGCAATGTGCTCATTTAATTTTAACTCTGAAGTCATCAAATCTAACATGAAATGCCATCTCCTCCAAAGCACCTTCCATTCCTGCTGCCACCCTCAGTACTCACGAATGACTTGACAGGTACCTTATCCATAGCACTGTGTGCTTCTCTTATCTTCACACCATTCATCTTGCTTTTTGCAATTATTTGCATTCTTGCTTGTCTTTCTTGCTCAGCTTTAATGCTCTGAGGGGCAAGCCTGTTGCAGCTCAATCACCAGTGCCTAACAGAAAGCCTGGCCGATAGCAGATACACAGTAATTATTTCTTCAATGAATAAATGAATTATTTCTAATATTGAACATCAAATTATAATGGAAAGGGAGTATTACTCATTCCTATCTCACTTAGGGCTTCAAGGACTGTAGAACCAAGAGCTCTCAGTTCTCTTCTGATAAATGCATTAGAAAACATAGTCATAGAAAATCAGTCCTAATTATTAATTGGAATTGCTGGAATTACTTGTTCACTTTATTTGATTCATGAGTATTTCAAGGAGATAAATACATGAGCCCCTTCAACTATTCCACATGTGATTCTTTTAGTTAATGTAAACTAATTACAGGGTGTTCCATACAATAGAATGCTGTGGGGTTTTAGAATCTGCTCTCTTGAATATTAAATATTCTTTTATTTAACAACTTTTTGCCAACTGTACAGTTGTGGAAGTTAAATGTGAAGTTTAAAGGCAATAAGAATGAGTTTTCTCAATGGACCAAAATAATGTGGTTAACTTATAAAAGAAAAGCTGCAATCATAATTTAAATTTAAACTTCAGGCTGCCTCTTAACAAAGAAAAAGTCAGGATACAGATATAGCAGGTACAGTGTTATTAAGGAGAAATTAGTCAGCTGCATTTATCTTAATTTTTAGATAAATCCATTATGTTTTGATGTTATTTGTCAGTATATTTCTTTTCTAACAACTCAACTGATAGCCAACCTACTTTATTCTGGACCAATGTGAAGAATACACAACACCCTTCCGCCTTAAACTAGGAGAAAATATCCCTGAAACATACTGAAAATTAGAAGAACTAGAATGTTTGACAGAACTGGACTTATCACTCCTGACTTTAGCTAGAGAAAAGGGCGTTGTGGATAATTCTTTCTGTATATGTCACAGACTGAGATATAGTCTAAAAAACAACTGTGATATAGGGAGCAGTAAGGTTGAGGGTAAAAATAATATCCTTGACTTAAACTTTAAAAATAAGATTTATATACATTGAGGTTAGATTGAGCTCTTCCAGAACTGGAGTTATTGTTTCTCTTTAGAATTAGTCACATTTCCATCAGAGAGTTTCCAAGGAATAGACACTCACCAGTGATGAAGGGGTGAGAGTCAAAGAGGCCTAAAGATGTGGTAGACATCAAAAGTGTTCTTATGGTCTCAGATGGATACAGTTGCATGATTAGGGGGTCTCTAACACACTCCACTTACTACATGGGGCAGAGACATTAAAGGTATAGAAAACGTGCAAGAGGAACATTTCCTTTAAGGCAGCGTAAAGTAGATACAACCATGAATCTAATTAGTAAGTTGATTTGAGAGTCTTTCTTGGCCCTCCTGCCTTGTGCTCAAGAATCCTCAAGGAACTTTCATTTAATTTGGAATCTTTTAATTTCTTTATGAGGCATGGAAAACTAATATTAATTACCAGAAAGCCCTAGATATGTAATTAACTTAAACAAATTTATTTATTTTCATTTTGGTATCATTGATATACAATTACATGAGCAACATTGATGTTCCTAGATTCCACCCATTATCAAGTCCCCACCACATACCCCATTACGTTCATAGTCCATCAGCATAGTAAGATGCTGTAGAGTCACCAGTCTTCTCTGTGCTATACTGCTTTCCCCATGCAACCCTACATTATGTGTTCTAACTGTAATGCCCCTTATTCCCCTTATCCCTCGCTTGCCACCCATCCTACCCAGACCCTTTCTCTTTGGTAACTGTTTGTCCATTCTTGGATTCTGTGAGTCTTCTGCTGTTTTGTTCCTTCAGTTTTTGCTTCGTTCTTATCCTCCACAGATGAGTGAAATCACATGGTACTTGTCTTTCCCTGCCTGGCTTATTTCACTGAGCATAATACTCTCTAGCTCCATCCATGTTGTTGCAAATGGTAGGATTTGTTTTCTTCTTACGGCTGAATAATATTCCATTGTGTAGATGTACAACTTCTTCTTTATCCATTCATCTACTGATGGACACTTAGGTTGCTTCCATTTCTTGGCTATTGAAAGTAGTGCTGCGATAAACAGGGGTGCATATGTCTTTTTCAAACTGTGCTCTTGCATTCTTACATTCTTAGCGTAAATTCCTAGGAGTGGGATTCCTGGGTCAAATGGTATTTCCATTTTGAGTTTTTTGAGGAACCTTCATACTGTTTTCCACAATGGTTGAACTAATTTATATTTCCAACAGCAGTGTAGGAGGTTCCCCTTTCTACACATCCTTGCCAACATTTGTTGTTGTTGTCATTTTGATATTGGTCATTATAACTGGTGTGAGGTGATATCGCACTGTGGTTTTAATTTGCATTTCTCTAATAATGTCGAGCATCTTTTCATGTGCATGTGGGCCATCTGACTTTCTTTGGAGAACTGTCTGTTCAGATCCTCTGCCCATTTTTTAATTGGATTATTTGCTTTTTGTTTGTTGAGGCATGTGAGCTCTTTATATATTTTGGATTGTCAGACATGTCATTTATGAAAATGTTCTCCCATATTGTAGGATGCCTTCATGTTCTACTGATGGTGTCCTTTGCTGTACAGAAGGTGTTTAGTTTGATATAGTCCCACTTATTCATTTTTGCTTTTGTTTCCCTTGGCTGTGGAGAAATATTCATGAAAAAGTTGCTCAGGTTTATACTAAAGAGAGATTTGCCTATGCTTTCTTCTAAGAGTTTCATGATTTCATGACTTACATTCAGGTCTTTGATCCATTTTGAGTTTACTTTGTGTACAGGGTTAGACCATACTCCAGTTTCATTCTCTTACAGGCAGCTGTCCAGTTTTGCCAACACCAGCTGTTGAAGAGGCTGTCATATCCTCATTGTATATCCATGGCTCCTTTATCGTGTATTAATTGGCCATTCATGCTTGGGTTTATATCTGGGCTTTCTATTCTATTCCATTCGTCTATGGGTCTGTTCTTGTGCCAGTACCAAATTATCTTGATCACTGTGGCTTTGTATTAGAGTTTGAAGTCAGGGAGTGTTATTTCCCCACTTTATTCTTCATTCTCAGGATTGCTTTGGCTATTCGGGCTCTTTTGTGTTTCCCTATGAATTTTAGAACTATTTTTCTAGTTCATTGAAGAATGCTTTGGTATTTTGATAGGGATTGCTTTGAATCTGTAGATTGCTCTAGGCAGGGTGGCAATTTTGACAATATTAATTCTTCCTATCGATGAGCATGGGATGTGTTTCCATTTATTGGTATCTTCTTTAATATCTCCCATGAGGGTCTTGTAGTTTTCAGAGTATAGGTCTTTCACTTCCTTGGTTGGTTTTATTCTAGAGATTTTATTGTTTTTGGTGCAACTGTGAATGGAATTGTTTTCCTGATTTCTCTTTCTGCTAGCTCATTGTTAGTGTATAGGAATGCAACAGATTTCTGTTTACTGATTTTGTATCCTGCAACTTTGCTGAATTCAGATATTAGATCTAGTAGTTTTGGAGTGGATTCTTTAAGGTTTTTTATGTACAGTATCATGTCATCTGCAAACGGGGACAGTTTGAGTTGTTCCTTACCAATTTGGATGCTTTTATTTCTTTGTATTCTCTTATTACTGTGACTAGGACCTCCAGTATTATGTTGAATAAAAGTGGGAGAGTGGGCATCCTTGTCTTGTTCCAGATCTTAAAGGAAAGGCTTTCAGCTTCTTGCTGTTAAGTATAATGTCGGCTGTGGGTTTATTATGTTGAGATACTTTCTCTATATACCCATTTTGTTGAGAGTTTTTATTATGAGTGGATGTTGAATTTTGTCATATTCTTTTTCAGCATCTATGGAGATGATCATGTGGGTTTTGTCCTTCTATGTTGATGCGGTGGATGATGATTGATTTTCAAATGTACCATCCTTGCATCATGGGATGCATCCCACCTGATCATGATGGATGATCTTTTTGACATATTTTTAATTCGGTTTGCTAATATTATGTTGAGTATTTTTGTGTCTATGTTCGTCAGGGATATTGGTCTGTAATTTTCTTTTTTTGTGGTGTCGTTGCCTGGTTTTGATATTAGAGTGATGTTGGCCTCGTAGAATGAGTTTGGGAGTATTCCCTCCTCTTCTACTCTTTGGAAAACTTTAAGGAGGATGGGTATTACGTCTTCACTAAATGTTTCATAAATTTCAGCAGCGAAACCATCTGGTCCAGGAGTTTTGTTCTTAGGTAGTTTTTTGATTACCAATTCAATTTTCTTTCTGATAATTGGCTTTTCAGATTTTCTGTTTCTTCCTGGGTCAGCCTTGGAAGGTTGTATTTTTCTAGAAAATTGTCCATTTCTTCTAGATTATCCAGTTCATTACCATATAATTTTTCATAGTATTCTCTAATAATTCTTTGTATTTCTGTGGTGTCCGTAGTGAATTTTCCTTTCTCATTTCTGATTTTGTTTGTCTGTAGACTCTGTTTTTTTCTTGATAAGTATGGCTATGGGTTTATCTATTTTTCTTATTTTCTCTAAGAAACAGCTCCTGCTTTCAATGACTCTTTCTATTGTTTTATTATCTAGATTTTATATATTTCTGTTCTGATCTTTATTATGTCCCTCCTTCTAACTGACTTTGAGTCTAATTTTTTCTTCCTTTTGTAGTTTTGTTAATTGTGAGTTTAGAGTGATTATTTGGGATTTTTCTTCTTTCCTGAGGTAGGCCTGTATTGCAATATCTTCCCTGTTAGCTCAGCCTTCACTGCATGCCACACATTTTGTGATTTTGAAATATTGTTGTCATTTGCCTCGATGTATTCCTTGATCTATGTTTTTATTTTGTCATTGATCAATTGATTATTTAGGAGCATGTTATTAAGCCTCCATGTTTTTGAGCTTTTTGTTTTCTTTGTGAGATTTATTTCTAGTTTCATACCTTTGTGATCTGAGAAGCTGGTTGGTGCAATTTCAATCTTTTTAAATTTACTGAGGCTCTTTTTGTGGCCTACTATATGATCTATTCTTGAAAATGTACCATGTGCACTTGAGAAGAATGTATATCCTGTTGCTTTTGGATGGAGTGTTCTGTAGATGTCCATTAGTTCCATCTGTTATAATACGTTTTCCATGGCCTCTGTCTCTTTACTTATTTTCTGTCTGGTTGATCTGTCCTTTGGAGTGAGTGGTGTGTTGAAGTCTCCTAAAATGAATGCATTGCATTCTATTTCCCCCTTTAATTCTGTTAGTATTTGTTTCACATATGTTGGTGATCTTTTGTTGGGTGCATAGATATTTATAATAGTTTTATCCTCTTGTTGGACTGACCCCTTTATCATTTTGTAATGCCCTGTCTCTTATGACTTTCTTGGTTTTGAAGTCTATTTTGTCTGATACAAGTATTGCAACTCCTGCTTTTTTCTCCCTATTGCATGAAATATCTTTTTCCATCTCTTCACTTTCAGTCTGTGTATGTCTTTGGGTTTGAAGTGAGTCTCCTGTAGGCAACATATAGATGGGTCTTGTTTTTTATCCATTCAGTTACACTATGTCTTTTGATTGGTGCACTCAGGCCATTTACTTTTAGAGTGATTATCAATAGGTATGTACTTATTGCCATTGCAGGCTTTAGATTCATGGTTACCAAAGGTTCAAGGGTAATTACCTTGCTATCTAACAGTCTAATGTAACTCATTTCATAGGCTATTACAAACACAACCTAAAGGTCCTTTTTTTCTTCCTCCTCTATTCTTTATCTCCTCTATATGTTAGGTATCATATTCTGTACTCTTTATCTATCCCTTGATTGACTTTGGGGGTAGTTGATTTGATTTTGCATCTGCTTAGGAATTAATTATTCTACTTTGCTGTGGTTTTATAACCTCTGATGACATCTATTTATCCTTACAAATACTTCCATCTATAGCAGTAGCTCCAAAATGCACTGTAGTGGTCATATGTGGAGGTAAATTCTCTCAGCTTTTGCTTACCTGAAAATCCTTTAATCCCTCCTTCAAATTTAAATAATAACCTTGCCAGGTGTAGTATTCTTGCTTCAAGTCCCTTCTGCTTCTTTGCATTAAATATATCATGCCAATCTCTTCTGGCATGTAAGGTTTCTGTTGAGAAATCTGATGATAGCCTGATGAGTTTTCCTTGGTGTGTGATTTTTTTTCTCTCTAGCTGCTTTTAAAGTCTGTCTTTATCCTTGATCTTTGCCATTTTAATTTTTACATATCTTGATGTTGCCTTCCTTGGGTCTCTTGTGTTTGGAGATCTGTGCACCTCCATGGCTTGAGAGGCTATCTCCTTCCCCACATTGGGGAACTTTTCAGCAATTACCTCCTCAATGACACTTTCTATCCCTTTTCCTCTATCTTCTTCTTCTGGTACCTCTATAATTTAAATATTGTCCGTTTGGATTGGTCACACAGTTCTCTGAATATTTTTTAAATTCTTGGATATCCTTTTTCTCTCTGTGCCTCAGCTTATTTGTATTCCTCTCTCTAATTCTTATTCCATTTACCATATCTTCTACTACATCTAATCTGCTTTCAAATCCCTCCACTGTATGTTTCATTTGAGATATGGAATTTCTTAATGATTGAATCTCTGTCTTAAATTCGTCCCTGAGTTCTTGAATATTTTTCTGTACCTCCATGAGCATGTTTATGATTTTTATTTTGAACTCTATTTCAGGAAAATTTGTGAGTTCAGTTTCATTTGGCCCTTTTTCTGGGGTTTGTGTAATTTTTGTCTGGACCAGATACCTTTGACATTTCATATTCCTATGTGGTGCCCTCCACTGCCCAGAACCTCTAGTCTCTGGAGCTGGTCAGCCCCTGGAGTAAGGTTGGGGGTTCCAGGGTGTTGGGCTGGTTCCTAATGGGAGAAAGAACTGTTTACCACTTTCTGGCTGCAGTGCCTATCTCCATTGTCAGAGCCAGTGTGCCCAGCACACAGGTGTAAGCCTCTATGCTTTGCGTCTCTAGCTGTTGTAGTTTGGACCTCCCTCTGGCTGGCCTGACTCCAGCATGATGACTGCTGATTTGTGAGGCAGTGCCAGCAGACCAGGTTGAAGGCACAGCTGGCTGTGTATCACAGTGGGAGGGTCTCAGAGCTGTGTAGCTATCCAGGGAAATTGAGTGCCTGAAGCTCCTCTAAGTTCCCAACCTGCTGGGCAGAGCATGCCCAGACCACTTGCTTTTCCATTGTCCTAGAGTGGCTGGATGTGGATCCCCATCCTCCACAAATGGCTAGAATCTCAGTTTCTCAAGCATTCCACCTGTCCCCTCTCCCCAACCCCAGCAACATCCAGAGCGCCACACAATGTAGTTTTGTTTCAAAACAGACCTCCAGGTCTGGGTGTTCAGCAGTCCTAGCCTTCCAACTCCACCCCCTCCCTGCTCCGTTTCTCTTCCTCCCACCAAGTGAACTCGGGTGTGGGACGGTTTGCATCCGGCCGGATTAAAGCTTTGGTACGTTACCCCGTTTCATGAGATCTGATCTGTTCTTGACGTCTGTATGCAGTCCGGTGCAGCCTTCTTTCCTGTTGCTCTTTTAGGTTTAGTTGTGTTAACTATATTTTCATACTACATGTGGTTTAGTGAGGAATTCTCTGTCTCACCTCTCACACCAACATCTTGAATCCTTCAATTCCTTTTAAGACTTTTTAAAGTGCCTGGTTTTCTTTTGTCCCAGGGCACCCGGCTGTGGGAACCTGTTCACAGTCAGTCTCGCATATTGTTTTTCTGCTCCTCTAATATCCGCAGCACCATGCAATGTGTGTCTTTGCTCCTGGGGCAGATTACTAGAACTGGTTATTTTGAAGTCCTGTGCTTCCACTCCCTCTCAACTCTGTTTCTTTTCCTCCCACTGGTGAGCTGGGGTGGGGGAAGTGCTCAGGTCCCACCAGGTCACAGTTTGTATCTTACCCTTTCCCATGAGATGTTGGGTTCTTGCCAATGTAGTCTCTCTGGTGTACTGTATCTTCTGGTCATTCTTTTAGGAATAGTTGTATTTGATGTATTTTCAAAATATATATGGTTTTTGGAGGATATTTCCACCACCATATTCACGCTGTCATCTTTTCCTCTCCTCAAACAAATTTATTTTATGATTTGTCCACAGTACCAGACAGTTGTAGCTGATTCATTCCAGGAAGTAACATTTTTCATGTGTAATAACTGGACTGCTTCTGTGACCATTAGACAAACAGGCAACTTCTTTTTTCAGAAAAGTCATTTAGGTGAAAAGAGGAGAAATGGATTCTAGTTCTGGACCTGTACTAAACCTGCTATGTGACCTTGTGCAGGCTACTAAGCCTCTCGGGGCTCCTCTTATTTCCATCTGGAAAATTAGGGGATTGAACTAAATGATCTGTTAAGTGCTTTCCTATTCTAAAATTTTGTGATCCTAAAAAGAAAGGCATCTTTTTTGGCATAAAGGTAATTATATAAATGGTAAGTCAAATGAGGCCAAAAAGTAATTCAGGCCATTAAGTGCTCACTGTTGGCATAGAGCACTTATCCATGTATGTGGTATGATCACTTCAGAGTAACAGTAGCAAGCATAGGTCACAGCTTAAACTCTTTCAATTTACTCCTCTCACTGGGCATTTAGCACCTTTAAAACCTGTGGCATTCTTCATAGGAAAGAAACTGAATATGAAAAGTAAGAAAGAGGCTTTCTTTCTTTTTTTCTTTTTTTTAAATACATTGCAAGGCATTTCTTTCTTTTCTACTAAGTCATTTGTGTTTATCTCTTGATAAAATACCACCCAGTTGTTCAACATTTTCCCATAAAATTTTTTAAAATTTCGTTAAGGTGATGATAAGGATAACAACAAATAAAATGTGAAAAGGAGAGTGGTGTAGTCAAAAGACCATGGAATGGGAATGAGAAAGACATAAATCCAATCATTAAATGTCCATCTTGCTCATTGTAAGGCCTTTTGTTTTTTGGTGTCCAGCTTTCTTCTCTTGCATGACATCCTCTCTCCCATTCAGTATTATCTGGTCAGGACATAGGACGGATGGATAGATTTTGTTCCCCACTACTTTATCCTCACAAGCCCAAGTGTTGGGCATACTAACCAAGCTAGCCAATTAGAAAGCCCTCTAGGATGGTGATTGGAGTTTTGGGTAAGAAGTTCTCTCATATGAGATTAAAGATGATGGCATGATAGGGGAGACAGAGAACTCCTCCCAAAACCACATACAGTATGAAAATATAGTTAATACAACTAATCCTAAAAATGCAAAAGGAAAGAAGGCTGCACTAGACTGCATACATCTGGAGAGCACAGCAGACCTCACAAAACAGAGTAACATACCAAAGCCTTTATCCAGTGGGAGCCAAGCCCTTCCCCAACACCAGCTCACTGGCTGGAGGAAGAGAAATGGAGTGTGCAGGGGGTAATAGCCTAAGATTGCTGAACACCCAGCCCTAGAGATCTGCTTTGGGAGCAAAATCCTACATTGCAGGGTGCTTTGGTGATTACTGGGGTTGAAAAGCTAATACAGGCAGAATACTACAAGAGACTGGGATTCCAGCCACTTGTGGAAAATGGATCCACATCCGGATGATCTAGGACAAAAGAAAGGCAGGCAGTCTGAGATACTTCCTAACAGCAAGAGGGCTCTATAGGGGCAAGGACTGCACAGAGCCTGTTGCACAGGAGAAAGGAAAGATGGACAAAATTGACCTTGTGCACTCTCCCAGCAGGTTGGGAACTTTCACAAGCTACAGGCACTGTATAATCCTATGGGGCTACATAGCTTGGAGGCCCCCCACCATGTTATGCAGCCTGCTGCACCTTCCTCCAGGCTTGCCAGCACTGGCTCACAAACCACCAGTCCCTGTCTTAGGGTCAGGCCAGCCAGAGGGAAGCCCCACCTACAGCAGCTATAGACGCAAAGCACAAAGGCTTACACCTGTGTTCTTGGCCCTCTGGTTCTGACAGTGGAGAGAGGCACTGCAGCCGGGAAGCAGTAATGAGTTTGTTCCTCCCCCCAGGTACCAGCACCACTCCCCTGCATCCCTCGACATCACTCCCGGGACTGAACAACTCCAGCGAGAAGCGCTTCTGGGCACTAGAAGGTGCCACATGCAAATATGAAATGTCAAAGTAACCTGGTACAACCCAAAATCTCACAAACACCAGAAAAAGGCCAAGTGAAACTGAACTTACCAAACTTCCTGAAAGAGAGTTCAAAATAAAAATCATAAACATGCTCATGAGGTACAGAAATATATTCAAGAACTCAGGGATGAATTTAGGATGGAGATTGAATCATTAAGAAATTCCATATCTGAAATGAAACATTCAAAGGAGGGATTTAAAAGCAGATCAGATGTAGTAGAAGAGATGGTAAATGGAATAGAAATTAGAGAAGAGGAATACAAAGAAGTAGAGGCACAGAGAGAAAAAAGGATCTCTGAGAATGAAAGAATACTGAGAGAAATGTGTGACCAATTCAAAAGGAACAATATTAACATTATAGGGGTACCAGAAGAAGAGAGAGAAAAGGGGATAGAAAGTGTCATTGAGGAGGTTATTTTGAAAACTTTCCCAATCTGGGGAAGGAGATAGTCTCTCAGGCTAGGGAGGTGCACAAATCTCCTAACAAAAGAGACCCAAGAAAGACAACACCAAGACATATAATGATTAAAATGACAAAGATCAAAGATAAAGACAAACTTTTAAAAACAGCTTGAGTTAAAATATATACAATTGAAAACCCATCAGGCTATCATCAGATTTCTCAACAGAAACCTTACAGGCCATAAGGGAGTGACATGATATATTTAATGCAATGAAACAGAAGGGCCATAAACCAAGAATACTCAACCCAGCGAATTATCATTTAAATTTGAAGGAGGGATGAACAATAAAACTACAGTAAGAAAGTAGACCAATATTTACTAAGCAGATGAAAATTCAAATCAACTACCCCCAAAGTCAGTCAAGGGATATAAAATGGGAACAGAATATGATACTTAATATATAAAGTAAGGAGGAGGACGAAAAGGGAGGAAATAAAAAATATCCTTCAAGTTGTGTTTGTAATAGCATACTAAGTGAGTTAAATTAGACTGTTAGATAGTAAGGGAATTACCCTTGAACCTTTGGTAACCACAAATCTAAAGCCTGCAATAAGTACATACCTACTGACAATCACCCTAAATGTAAATGATATGAATGCACCAATCAAAAGACATAGTCAGGAATTACCAAAGAAAAAACTTCTCAGATTCAAAAAGACATATGCACCCCTATGTTTATCACAGCATTATGTACAATAGCCAAGATATGGAAGCAATTTAAGTGTCTATTAATGTACCTAAGTGTAGAAGAATGGATAAAGAAAATGTAGTACATATACACAATGCAATGCTATTCAGCCTTAAGAAGGAAACAAATCCTACCATTTGCCACAACATGGATGGAGCTAGAGGGTTTTATGCCCAGTGAAATAAGTCAGGCAGAGAAAGACAAATACCAAAAGATTTCCCTCATTTGTCGAGTATAACAATGAAGCAAAATGAAGGAACTAAAGAGCAGCACACTCACAGACTCCAAGAAGGGACTAGTGGCTACCAAAGAGAAGGGCCTGGGGATGGTGGGTGGGGAGGGAGGGAAAAGGGGATTGCGGGTATCATGATTGGTGCACTTGGTGTGTATGGGGTCATGCGGAAGAAAGTGTAGCTCAGAGAAGACAAATATGGACTCTGGCATCTTACTACACTGATTGACAATGACAGTAACTGCAATGGGGTATGGAGGGGGTCTTGATAATAAGGGAGAATGTAATATCCACATTGTTATCCTGTGAAACCTTCATAAGAGTGTTTATCAATGATACCTTAATTAAAAAAAGAAAAAAAAGACATAGTCACTGAATGGATAACAAAAACAAGACCCATTTATCTGCTACCTAGGAGAGACCCACTTCAAACACAAAGACGTACACAGTCTAAAAGTGAAGAGATGGAAAAAGATATTTCATGCAATTAATAGGGAGAAAAAAGCAGGAGATGCTGTCTTTGAATCCGAGAAAATAGACTTCAAAACAAAGAAATTAATAAAAGACCAAAAGGACTTTACATAATGATAAAGGGGTCAGTCCAACAAGAGGATATAACTATTATAAATTTTATGCACCCAACACAGGAGCATCTGCATATGCGAAACAAATACTAACAGAATTAAAGGAGAAATAGAATGCAATGCGTTCATTGTAGGAGCTTTCATCACTCTACACACTCCAAAGGAAAGGTCAACCAGACAGAAAATAAGTAAGGACACAGAGGCATTGAACAACACACTAGAACAGATGGGGCTAATGTACATATAAAGAACACTCCATCCAAAAGCAACAGGATACACGTTCTTCTCAAGTGCACAAGGAACATTTTGCAGAATAGATCATATACTATGTCACAAAAAGAAGCTTAGTAAATTCATAAAGATTGAAATTGTACCAACCAGCTTCTCAGACCACAAAGGTATGAATGTACAAATAAATTACATAAAGAAAATGAAAACTCCCACAACCACGTGGAGGCGAAACACAATGCTCCTAAATAATCAATGGGTCAATGACTAAATATAAACAGAGATCCAGCAACATATGGAGACAAATGACAACAATAATTCAACAGTGCAAAATCTGTGGGATGCAGCAAATGTCATGGTAAGAAGGAAGTATATTGCAGTACAGGCCTACCTCAGGGAAGAAGAACGATCCCACATGAACTGTCTAAATTCACAGTTATGAAACTAGAAAAAGAAGAACAAATGAGGCCCAAAGTCAGTAGAAGGAGGGACATAATAAAGATCAGAGAAGAAATAAATAAAATTGAGAAGAATAAAACAATTGAAAGAATTAATAAACCCAAAAACTGTTTCTTTGTGAAAATAAACAAAATAGATAAACCCCTAGCCAGGATTTTCAAGAAAAAAAGAGAGTCTACACACATAAACAGAATCAGAAATGAGAAAGGAAAAATCACTAAGGAAAACACAGAAATACAAAGAATTATGGGAGAATACAAGAAAAATTATATGGTAACAAACTGGATAACCTAGAAGAAATAGACAACTTCATAAAAAAATATAACCTTCCAAGACTGACCCAGAAAGAAACAGAAAATTTGAACAGACTGATTACCAGTAATGAAATTGAATCAGTAATCAAGAGACTACCCAAGAACAAAACTCCTGGACCAGATGGCATCACTGCTGAACTTTATCAGATATTTAGAGAAGACTTAATATCCATCTTCCTTAATGTTTTCCAAAAAATAGAAGAGGAGGGAATACTTCCAAACTCATTCTATAAAGCCAGCAACACTCCATACCAAACCAGGCAAAGATATCACAAAAAAGAAAATTAGAGACCAATATCCCTGATGTGCATAGATGCAAAAATATAAAAAATATTAGTAAACCAAATTCAAAAACACACCAAGAGGATCATACATCATGATCAAGTGGGATTCACCCCAGGGATTCAAGGATGATACAAACATTCGAAAATCCATCAAAATCATCCACTATATCAATAAAAAGGACAAAAATCACATGATTATCTCCATAGATGATGAAAAAGCATTTGACAAAATTCAACACATTCATGATAAAAAATCTCAACAAAATGAGTATAGAGGACAAGTGCTCAACAGAATAAAGGCAATATACAAGAAACCCACAGCCAGCATTATATTTAATAGTGAAAAGCTGAATTTTTTTCTTCTAAGATCAGGAACAAGACAAGGATGCTGACTGCCCCCACTTTTATTTAACATAGTTCTGGAACTTCTAGCCATAGCAATCAGACAAAACAAAGAAATAAAAGGCATCCAGTTTGGGAAGGAAGAAGTTAAACTGTCACTGCAGATGACATGATATTGTACATAAAAACCCGAAGGAATCCACAAAAAAACTACTAGAACTAATATCTGAATTCAGCAAAGTTACAGGATACATAATTAATACATAGGAATCTGTTGCATTCCTATGCACTATAGATGAACTAGCTGAAAGAGAAATCAGGAAAACAATTCCATTCTCTTGTATCAAAAAGAATAAAATACCTAGAAATAAACCTCACTTAAGGAAGTGAAAGACGTATACCATGAAAACTACAAGACACTCTTGTAAAGAGGACACTAATAAATGGAAATACATGCCATGATTTTGGGTAGGAAGAATTAATATTGTCAATATGGCCATCCTGCCTAAAGTAATTTACAGATGCAATACAATCCCTATCAAAATACTGGCAGCATTCTTTAATGAACTAGAACAACTAGTTCTATAGTCTATATGGAACCACAAAAGACCCCGAAAAGCCAAACAAATCCTGAGAAGAAAGAATAAAGTGGGGGGATTATGCTCCACAACATCAAGCTCTACTACAAAGCTACAGTAATCAAGATAATTTGTTACTGGCACAAGAACAGACCCATACAATCATGGAATAGAACAGAGAACCCAGATATAAACCAACACATATATAGCCAATTAATAGATGATAAAGGAGCCATGGACATACAATTTGGAAATGGCAGCCTCTTCAACAGTTGGTGTTGGCAAAACTGGACAAGCTACATGTAAGAAAATGAAACTGGATTACTAACTCCATACACAAAAGTAACCTCAAAATGGATCAAAGACCTGAATATAAGTCATGAAATCATGGAACTTTTAGAAGAAAACATAGGCAAATCTCTCTTTAACATAAACCTGAGCAAGTTTTTCATGAATATTTCTCCTCAGCCAAGGAGGAGAACAAGCAAAACAAAAGCAAAAATGAACAAGTGGGACTATATCAAACTAAAAAGCTTCTGTACAGCAAAGGACACAATCAGTAGAACAAAAAGGCATCCTACAGTATGGGAGAATATATTCATAAATGACTTATACAATAAGGGGTTGACATTCAAATAATATATAGAGCTCACACACCTCAACATCCAAAAAACTAATAACCCAATTAAAAAATGGACAGAAGACCTGAAGAGACACTTCTCCAAAGAAGAAACTCAGATGGCCAACAGGTACATGAAAAGGTGCTCGACATTGCTAAGTATCAGGGAAGTGCAAATTAAAACCACAATGAGACTTCTGGGAAGATGACGGCGTAAGCAGGGTGGCGGAAATCTCATTCCCAAACCATATACATTTATAAAAATACAAGTACAACTCTTCCTAAAAAAGAGACCAGAAGATACAGGAATGCACCCAGCATGCAGCTACACCTGAGAGGACTCAGCACCTCACAAGGCGAGTAAGATACCGAGCCGTGACCCTGCGGGACACAAGCACTCCCCACCCCAGCACACTGGTGCAAGGAGAGGTTTCAGAGCCGGGAGGGAGTGGAAGTACAGGCCCGTGAAATAACCAGCCCGTGATTTGCGGCAGTAGCACTGACACACATCGTGCAGTGTAGCAGAGATTGAAGAGACTGAGGGTGCAGGATCTGAGCTGGGAATGTACCCGGCTCCTTGCAGGCAGCTCTGGGGAAGAAAAAAAAAAGAAAAGGGCGTGCTTTTTTCAGCAGTCTTAAAGAGATAAGAGCCCAGTGGAGGAGCTGGATCCTCCCAGCACACTCAGCCAGGCAGTCTGGGAGTTCTGGGGAGTTTCAGAATCCTTGGCTGGTGAATCGGAAAGGGTGGCCGCACTTCAATTTCCACAGAGATCAACAGCCTCCCATTCATTCCCACCCCAGGCAGAACTGCAAAGGAACCTGTGGAGTGGTGTGGCCGAGGCTGCGGAATAGTGGAGCAACAGCGCCATCTACAGCATCCCCACGGAATCTACTCCCAGTGGGCATTTTTGTTTGTTTGTTGTTTGTTTGTTCGTTCTTCTCTTTCTTTTTCCTTTTTTTCCACCTTCTTTTTTTTTCTTTTCTTTTAAAGTCTTAAAGACCCCAGCTGACATACATGGCGCCTACCAGTGACCCCTTCTATAGCCATGAAAACCAGAGGAATATGGTCCAGACTAAGATCAACGAGAAAACCCCAGAGAAGGAGCCTGAAGGGATGGAAATGCACAATCTTCCAGAACAAGAATGTAGAATAAAAGTAATAACCATACTGATCGATCTACAGAGAAATGTGCAAGAGCTGAGGGAGGAAGTGAGGGAAGTGAGGAAAGACAATGCAGAAATCAGACAAGTGATCGATGGGCTTAACAGCAGACTGGATGAGGTGCAAGAGACTGTTAATGGAATAAAAACCAGAGAACAGGAACACAGAGAAGCTGAGGCAGAGAGAGATTAAAGGATCTCTAGGAATGAAAGAATATTAAGAGAACTGTGTGACCAATCCAAACGGAACAATATTCGTATTATAGGAGTACCAGAAGAAGAAGAGAGAAAAAAGGGATAGAAAGTGTCTTTGAAGAAATAATTGATGAAAACTGCCCAATGTTGGGGAAGGAAATAGTCTCGAACTCCACGGAAGCCCACAGATCTCCGAACACAAGGGAACCAAGGAAGACAACACTAAGACACATAATAATTAAAATGTCACAGATCAAAGTTAAAGAAAAAGTATTAAAGGCAGATAAAGCGAGAAAAAAGATCACCTAGAAAGGGAAATCCATCAGACTACCATCAGACTTCTCAACAGAAACCTTACAGGCCAGAAAAATGGCATGATATATTTAACGTTATGAAACAGAAGGGCCTCGAACCAAGAATATTTTATCTAGCACGATTATCATTTAAATATGACAGAGGGATTAAACAATTTCCAGACAAGTGAAATTTGAGAGACTTTGCCTCTAATAAACCACCACTGCAGGATATCGTAAAAAGACTTCTATAGAGGGAAACACCCCTAAGGCTAAAAAGATGTCACCAGAGAAAATAAAATCATGGCAAACAATGCAGACCATCAAAACACTAACTAAAGGCAAAGAATAAAACACCTAGTATATAAAGAACGGAGGAGGAAGAATAAGAAGAGAGAGGAATAAAAAAATATCAGATGCGGTTTAGAATAACATAGCAAAAAAGATAAGTTAGATTGTTAGATAGTAAACAAGCAACCCTTGAACCTTTGGTGACCACGAATGTAAAGCCAGCAATGGCAATAAGTACATATCTATCAATAATCACCCTAAATGTAAATGGACTGAATGCAGCAATGAAAAGACACAGAGTAAAAGAATGGATAAAAAGGCAAGACCCATCTATATGCTGCTTTAAATAGACTCACTTCAAACCCAAAGATATACACAGACTAAAAGTGAAGGGATGGAAAAAGATATTACACGCAAACAACAAAGGGAAAAAAGCAGGCATTGCAGTACTTGTATCAGACAAAATAGACTTCAAAACGAAAGGAAGTAGGAAGAGATAAAGAAGGACGTTACATAATGATAAAGGGGTCAGTCCAACAAGACGATATAGCCATTATAAATATATATGCACACAACACAGAAGCGCCAGCATATGTGAAAGAAATACTAACAGAATTAAAGGAGAAAATAGGAAGCAATGCAATAATTTTAGGAGACTTCAACACACCACTCACTCCAAAGGACAGATCAACCTGACAGAGAATAAGGAAAGACACAGAGGCACTGAACAACACACGAGAACAGATGGACCTAACAGACATCTCCAGAACTCTACACCCAAAATAAACAGAATACATATTCTTCTCAAGTGCACATGGAACATTTTCCAGAATAGACCACGTACTAGGCCACAAAAAGGACCTCAGTAAATTAAAAAATATTCAAAACCTACCAACCAACTTCTCAGACCACAAATGTATAAAACAAGAAATAAATTTTAGAAATAAATCAAAAAGGCCCACAAATACATGGAGACTTAATAACATTCTCCTAATTAATCAATGGGTTAATGACCAAATCAAAACAGAAGTCAAAGAATGTATGGAGACTACTGAAAACAAGAACACAAAGGCACAACTGTGGGACGCAGCAAAGGCAGTTCTAAGAGGAAAGTATATTGCAAACCAGGCCTATTTAAAGAAGTAAGAACATTCCCAAATGAATAGTCTAAAGTCACAATTACTGAAATTGGAAAAAGAGGAACAAATGAGGCCCAAAGGCACCAGAAGGTGGGACATAATAAAGATCAGAGAAGACATAAATAAAATTGAGAAGAATAAAACAACAGAAAAAATCAATAAAAGCAAGAGCTGTTTTTTTGAAAAATTAAACAAAATAGATAAACTCCTAGCCAGACTCATGAAGAGAAAAAGAGAATCCACACACATGAACAGTGTCAGAAATGAGAAAGGTAAAATAACGACGGACCCCACAGAAATACAAAGAATTATAAGAGAATATTATGAGAATCTATATGCAAACAAGCTGGAAAACTTAGAACAAATGGAAAACTTCTTAGAAAAATACAACCTTCCAAGACTGACCAAGCAAGAAACAGAAAAGCAAAACAGACTCATCACCAGCAGTGAAATAGAATTGATAATAAGAAAAGTACCCAAAAACAAAATCCCTGGACCAGATGGATTCAACTCTGAATTCTACCACACATATAGAGAAGAAACAACACCCATTCTCCCTAAAGATTTTCAAAAATAGAAGAGGAGGGAATACTTCCAAACTCATTCTATGAAGCCAGCATCACTCTAATACCAAAATCAGCATAGATCTCACCAAAAAAGAAAATTACCGACCAATATCCCTGATGAACGTAGATGCAAAAATACTCAACCATATATTAGCAAACTGAATTCAAAAATACATCAAGTGGATCATACACCATGATCAAGTGGGATTCATCCCAGGGATGCAAGGATGGTACAACATTAGAAAATCCATCAACATCATCCACCACATCAACAAAAAGAACAAAAACCACATGATCGTCTAGAAAGATGCTGAAAAAGCATTTGACAAAATTCAGCATCCATTCATAACTAAAACTCTCAACAAAATTGGTATAAAGGGTAAATACCTCAACATCATAAAGGCCATATATGACAAACCCACGGCTAACATCATACTTAACAGCAAGGAGCTGAAAGCTTTTCATCTAAGACTGGGAACAAGACAGGGATACCCACTCTCTCCACTGTTATTCAACATAGTACTGGAAGCCCTAGCCACGGAAATTAGACAAAACAAAGACATACAAGGCATCCAGATTGTTAAAGAAGAAGTCAAATTTTCACAATTTGCAGATGATATGATATTGCACATAAAAAACCCTAATGACTCCACTCCAAAAATACTAGAACTAATATCTGAATTCAGCAAAGTTGCAGGATACATAATTAACACAGAGAAATCTGTTGCTTTCCTACACACTAACGATCAACTAAGAGAAAGAGAATTCAAGAAAACAATTCCATTCACAATTCCATCAAAAAGAATAACATACCCAGGAATAAACCGAATTAAGGAAGTGACAGACCTGTACTCTGAAAAGTACAGGACACTCATAAGAGAAATTAAAGAGGGCACTAACAAATGGAAATGCATCCCATGCTCTTGGCTAGGAAGAATAAATATTGTCAAAATAGCCATACTGCCTAAAGAAATTTACAGATTCAATGCAATCCCTATCAAACTACCAACAGCTTTCTTCAATGAACTCGTACAAATAATTCTAAAATTGACATGAAACCACAAAAGACCCTGAATAGCCTAAGCAATCCTGAGGTGGAGAAATAAAACAGGGGGAATTATGCTCCCTTACTTCAAGCTCTACTAGAAATCCACAGTAATCAAGACAATTTTGTATTGGCACAAAAACAGACCCTTAGACCAGTGGAACAGAACAGAAAATCCAAAAATGAACCCAAACATATACAGTCAATTAATATATGATAAAGGAGCCTTGGATATACAATGGGGAGATGACAGCCTCTTCAGCAGCTGGGGTTGGCAAAACTGGAAAGCTACAGGTAAGAGAATGAAACTGGATTACTGTCTAACCCCATACACAAAAGTCAATTCAAAATGGATCAAAGACCTGAATGTAAGTCATGAAACCGTAAAACTGTGAGAAAAAAACATAGGGAAAAATCTCTTGAACATAAACATGAGCGACTTCTTCATGAACATAGCTCCCTGGGCAAGGGAAACAAAAGCAAAAATGAACAAGTGGGATTATATGAAGCTGAAAATCTTCTGTACAGCAAAGGACACCATCAGTAGAACAAAAAGACAACCTACAGTATGGGAGAATATATTCAAAAATGACCTATCTGATAAGGGGTTGACATGCAAAATATATAAAGAACTCATGCACCTTAACAAAGAAAAAGCAAGTAATCCAATTAAGAAATGGGCAGAGGACATGAATATCCACTTCTCTAAAGAAGAAATTCAGATTTACAACAGGCACATGAAAAGATGCTCCACATAGCTAATCATCAGAGAAATGCAGATTAAAACCACAATGAGATATCCCCTCACACCACTGAGAATGGCCAACATCCAAAACACAAACAACAACAAGTGTTGGCGAGGATATGGAGAAAAGGGACCCGCCTCCACTGCTGGTGGGAATTCAAATTAGTTCAACCATTGTGGAAAGCAGTATGGAGGTTCCTCAAAAAACTCAAAATAGAAATACTATTTGATGCATTAATTCCATTCCTAGGAATTTACCCTAAGAATGTAGGAGGGCAGTTTGAAAAAGACATATGCACCCCTATGTTTATCTCAGCACTATTTACAATAGCCAAGAAATGGAAGCAACCTAAGTGTCCATCAGTAGGTGAATGGATAAAGAAGAAGTGGTACATATGCACAATGGAATATTATTCAGCAATAAGAAGAAAACAATTCCTACCATTTGCAACAACATGGACGGAGCTAGAGGGTATTGTGCTCAGTGAAATAAGCCAAGCCGAGAAAGACAAGTATCAAGTGATTTCACTCATATGTGGAGTATAAGAACAAAGAAAAAAACTGAAGCAACAAAACAGAAGCAGACTCACAGAATCTAAAAATGGACTAATAGTTACCAGTGGGAAAGGGACTGTGGAAGATGGGTGGGAAGGGAAGGATAAGGGGGAAAAAGGGGCATTTCGATTAGCAGGTGTAATGTTGGGGTGCACAGCGAGGGCTGTACAACTCAGAGAAGACAAGTAGTGATTCGATAGCATCTCACTACACTGATGGACAGTGACTGTAATGGGGTTGGTGAGGGGGACCTTTACATTTAATTGTATATAAATGATACCAAAATAAATTATGAAAAATAAATGAATAAATAAAACCACAATGTGATATCACCTCACACCAGTTAGGATGGCCAACAACCAAAAGACAAACAACAACAAATGCTGGCGAGTATGTGGAGAAAGAGGAACCCTGTTGCCCTGCTGGTGAGAATGTTAAGTAGTTCCACCATTGTAAAAAACAATATGGAGGTCCCTCAAACTAGAAACAGAAATACCATTTGACCCAGGAATTCCACTCCTAGGAATGTACCCCAAGAAAACAGGATCACCTATTCAAAAAGACATATGCACCCATAAATTTGTCACAGGACTATTTACAATAGCGAAGATATGGAAGCACTCTAAGTGTCCATCAGTAGATGAATGGATACAGAAGAAGTACTACATATACACAATGGAATATTATTCAGCCATAAGAAGAAAACAAATCCTAACACTTGCAACAGCATGCATGGAGCTAGAGGGTATTATGCTCAGTGTAATAAACCAGGTGGAGAAAGTGAAGAACGAATGATTTCACTCATCTTTGGAGTATAACAACAAAGTAAAACTGAAGGCACAAAACAGCAGCAGACTCACATAACCCAAGAATGCACTAATGGTTTCCAAAGGGAAAACGATTGGAGAGGGTGGTGGGTGGGGAAGGTGGGATAAAGAGATTAAGCAGTATTATGATTAGTTCACATAATATAGGGGGGTATGGGAAAGGAAGCGTAGCTCAGAGAAGACAAGTAGTGACTCCATAGCATCTCACTATCTGATATACAGTGACTATAATGGGGTATGTGATGGGGACTTGATAATGGCAGGAAACTAGTAACCACAATGTGGCTCATGTGAAATCGTATATTAATGATACCAAAAGAAAAAAGAAAAGAAAGAAGAAAACAGAGTAAGTGAGAAGCGCCTTCACAAGTCTGGGTGATTTTGATTTCCCACTGCATTCAGTGATCCATGCCCAACTCTCTTCTGCACCAGGTAGAAGGGTCAACTTGGAAGGGAGCTCGGGAAAGGCTAGTTCACTCTGCTAGGACACAGAATGCTGAGCAAGGCAGGGCACTGTGACAGGACAAGTCCCCGGCCAGATGACCAGGGAACCACATGAACTTTCTGACTGGAACAGGACCAGATGCGCCTTCTGCAGCGTGGGGGTGTTTAATACACAACCTGAGGGGGTACAAGGGCTGATGGTTGTTAAAGGCTTTACCCTATTCTGCTGTTTTTTTTCAGATTTCGCAGTGCAAATTTCCAGTAAAAATTCCATTCTGCACATAAGATAAGCAGCAACTGTTACTCAGTTTTTAAAGTATGTTGTTTAATATCCATGTTCACTGCACAGGTATCCGTGCTAATATTTTCATTTATTCTCTAAGTTTGTAATAGTTCATTGGCAATAAATTTAAACATGATAACAGGATGACAATTGTTTTGGAAAAAAGTCTGAATCTGAAATGGTTTCAAGTTTCAACCACTATAGCAGGGGATTCACTTTATAACCTGAGACCAGGGAGTAGGGGCTGTGTGGCCCACTCACCATCCCCCCATCACAGGTGCTGAATTAACACACTCAGAAACTCATGAATCCCCTTGTCTGTGAGTGACAAACAATTACTTGTTTTAAAAGAAAGTTTCAAGAAAGAATATAAACAATGATCCCTCAGGTAGAAATTCTTAAAACAGCTCAGGCCGTCCTTTCCGTGGTGATGACCACAGGGCTCAGCCTAAGGGAAGGATGTCAAGAAACTGGGACCCACACTCCTAACTCTCCCAAAACCTCCTTCTTCACATTCATGCAAGGATCTATGTTCATGAGTCAGTAATTACCAGAAAAAACGTGCAACTGGATCCATAAGATGATCAAAAGGCTGCAGTGTCTGGTGAGCTGGTAAGCAAGCTGTTTCACAGGCCCAGTGAGGCCCACACCCAGCCTGAACCATGGTCCGAGCACTTTGCCTGCAGCATAGCTCTACCACAAGGGTGACAGGAATACTAACCTGTTCACTGTGTCTTTTTCCCCTGGACTGAACTACGGGCATGCAGGAGGGCATCTGTGCAAATGACAGGCTTCAAACAGAGCTGCTGACCCAGCTGGGAATGCACCCTGGCTTGCAGCCACCAGGGACAACTTGAGGCCCCGCTCAGACATCACAGCAGAATTCAGGCTACGACTCGTGCACCCAACATGGGGATGTTCTAAACTATTTAAGCCCTGTGGCTCTCAAAAGGGGATCCTGGCCAGTATCATCAGCATCTGCTGTCCTGAAGATATGCAGACTCTTAGGCTGCATGCCAGGCCAGCTGAGCCATAAATTGGAGGGTAGACCCCAGCAACTAGATTTACCAAGTGCTCCATTAAACCAGGCTCAGAGTGCTTCTGAGCCAAGGCCTGTGTGGCTGTCCAAGCTGCATGCCCATCACCTGGCCATGGTTTTCAGGGATGGGCAGCATTTTCTACTCATACTTAGAATGGTTCTCTCCATAAAACATCCACTCCTTTCTTCTCCAGGAAAGAAAGTACATGCTTTTGGTATCGACCTTGTACTCTCATGGAAGCCACCAAAGAGGACTAGCTGTCTTTTCCAGGCTACCATCTAATGCCTGCTCCAACCTGAAGGACCTCCCGTTGATCTAAAATGGAAAAAAAAAAAGAAAAGAACACTTTTTACACAATTTCTGTTTCACAGTACTGGACAGTTTTATCAGACCATAAGTTACCACAATCTTTCCAAGACTAGCTAGCCACAATAAATGTCTAGGATAAACAGGGACCTTAGAGACATAAAGATTTCTTAGGCTGAACATCATTAACATGACTCCATCAAAATAAAAATGATGGCTCTTCACAATACACCAGAAAACATAAAGTGGCAAAAGACAGACTTGGAAAAATATTTTTGCAAACATGTACCTAACATGTTTGTATCTGACAAATGCCTCACATCTAGAACATATATAGAATTCTTACGTTCTTATTAGTAAGATAAACACCCCAGTGAAATTATAGGCCAAAGATTTGAGCAGAAAGCTCACCAAAAATATAATAGAAAAAACACACAAATGGCCTATAAAATCATGAAGAGATGCTCAACATCATTTGTTGTCAGTTTTTTAGTTACATCCAACCCAAAATGCACTTGAACCATATACCACCACAGTGTCCCAAACACAAAACGGGACCAAGCATTGAGATGGCAAGGCAGCACCTTGTATTCACTCACTCCTGTGACACTGGGGAGGTCTTGACACTGAGCAACCATGGTAATGATTTCTTACAATGTGAAACACAGACTTCACATACAACACAGCAACATGACATCAGATATTTACTACATTGTGAAAACACATATTCACAAAAAGTTCCCCCTCATTGCACCTATAGATAAGCCTTATTCATAACTGATCAAACTGAAAGAGCCATCTATGTCCTTACTAAAATACAAATGGACCTCCAGCCTCTGGCTCAGCAGCAGCAGGAAGACCATATGCTGTATGACCACTTCTATGAGATTCCGAAAAACTAGGGTTAACCTATGGTGACAACAGCTGCCTGGAGTCCAAAGTTAAGAGAGGCGCATGGCACAGAGATAGCAGGCAGGGAACTTTCCATAGTAGAAGCATCTGGCTAGAGTATGGTTGTGGCTATCTACCAGATGACACTCATCTGTACACCTAAAATGTACAGATTTTATTAAATATAATTATGACTCAATAAAACTGATATACATAGCATTAAAAAAACATAGAAGGGACTTCCAATTTCTGGTTCAGCACACAAAGAGCTTTGAAATCACCCGACTGTTCTATCACGTACAAGGCTGAACAAACTGAAAATCCGGCAACTTTCTGTGGATCCAAAAGAGAGTGCAGGACACAGGTCAAACTGCTGCCCTCCAAATTAGAGACAGACAGCGTTATATAGGGTCACATTTATACAACAAAGACTCACCAGCAGAAACTGCCATAGGAACTTGTGCCAGGCAGGAGGCACTGGATTAACTGCTAGAGATCCTCTGTGGACAAGTCAGTGAGTGAGAAATTTCAGGGTACCCAGTCACGGGGTTCCCAAAATATTGTGAGATATACCTCCAGGAGCTTGGCCAGATTCCCACAGTAAACATCAAAGAGAAGCCCCACCTGCTTTCAGCAGGGAGAGAGGACCAGAGGCTACTCAGAAACACCCCATAGCAGTCTGCCTTCAACAAGACTGTCCCCTGGGGAAACCGGTTACCAGAGCTTGACCCCCAGGGAAGAGATGTGCCCACCTCCAGCTGCCTCGAGCCATCCAGTCCCTGAGGGGAGGAAAAGACTGAGAAGCCCTTGTGAAGGTCACAGTCCAGCGGCACAGGCTCCCTATAGGACTGGCACCTCACCTTGGGACTACTCACTGCTGCCCTCTGCCACCCTACCTCCTCCCTCTAAGGGCCTGTTTACCACAGCTCCTCTGAACAGGTACATCATGCCCTGCTACTGGGAAAAATTTACAAGGCTTACTAAAGGGCAAAGACACTATTTGAAGAGACAGAGCAAGCCCCAGACGCAGACATGCAGGTATGCTGGAACTATCAGACTAGGAATTTACAACAATTATTACTGACACCTGCTGAGAGCTCTAACGGATAAAATGGACACCACACAAGAACACACGGGCAATGTGACCAGAGGGAGATTCTATGAATAAACTCAAAGAAAACAACAGAGATTAAAAACACTGTAACAGAAGTGACAAATGCCTCAGAGGGGCTCACTAGCACATTAGACAGGCTGTGGAAGAAGCTCTGAACACAGGCTATCTCAAAGACCAACATCAGAGAGAACAAAACTGGGGAAACAAGAACTTCCAAGGACTGCAGAACAAGTACAGATGGTGTCCTTGCACAGGGTGGGGATACCAGGAAAAGAGAAAGAACAGGGGAAACACCTGAGATATTAAAGACGGGGAACTTCCCCCAAACTGAACATAGACACCAAGCTACAGAAGAAGGAAGCTCAGAGAACACCAAGCAGGATATGTGCCAAGAAATCTACCCCTAGGTGCACTATTTCCAAACTCCTGAGAATCACAGACATGGAGAAACCTTAAGAGGGGCCATGGGGGCACCTGGGACCTGTGGAGGAACAGAGATGATGCACACACCTGAGATCCCCACAGCACCCATACAAGAAGATAACAGAGGTGAACTGCTAAGGGAAACACCAGAAGCCTAGAATTCTGTCCTCTGGAAAAACATCATTCCAAAGAGAGGGCAGAGCACTGTCTCAGACAAACAAAAATCAGGGAATTTGTTGCCAGGAGACCAGCCTTAAAAGAAACATCAAAAATTCTTTAGAGAAAAGAAAAATAATGAAGGTCAGGAACTTGAATCTGCATAAAGAAAGGAAGCATATGGAAAAAGGAATCAAACTTTTATTTTTTGTATACTTAATTGATCTAACATAATAGTTTATTCAAAATTATTGCAACGATATATTGGATTATGTGTGTTTTTAAACACAAACACTAATGTACATTTATATATAAGTCAAATGAATGAAGACAAAGGAATTAGGATTATTTTGATATTGTAAGAATATTACTCATTAACTGGTATATCATTATTTGAAAGTGGACATGGATTAGTTGTAAATGTATATTGCAAACTGTAGGCAACCACCTGAAAAAGTAAAAAACATAAGTATAATTGATATGCTAAGAAAGGAAAGAAAATGGAATCATATGAAATGCTCAATTAAAGCCACAAAATAAAAAAATGCGTGAAAGATAAACATAGGAACAAAGGAAAAGAGCAACACATACAAAACAGTAACAGTGTGGTAGCTGTTAATAGAAAAGGTCAATGATCACACTGAATGTCTACTGCACATTGTTTAAATGCATCAATGAAAAGATACATTGTCAGAGTAGATCAGAAAATGATACCTTGCTATATGCTGTCTACAAGAAACCCACTTTAAATATAAAGACACATATAGATTAAAAGTAACAGATGAAGAAATGTATACCATGCTGACACTAATCAAAGGAAAGTAAGAATAGAAAAATTAGCATTAGACAGATCAGACTTCAAAACAAAGAAAGTTATCAGGGATTCGAAAGGGCATTGCATAATTATAAATGGGTCAATTACCTAAAAAGACATAATTCTTAACATGTATTCACCGAAGAACAGGGTGTCAAAGTAGGTGAGGCAAAATCTAATAGCACTGGAAAGAGAAATAGATGAATCTATTATCATACAGTGGACCCTTGACAACACCGGTTTGGAATGCAAAGATCCACTTAGATATGGATTTTTTTTTCAATAAATATATTGGAAAACTTTTGGAGATTTGTGACAATTTGAAAAAACATTTTTCCTGTAGCTTAATTTATTAAAGAGTACAGTATGTAATATGTATACCATACAAAATATGTGTTAATCAGCTGTTTATGTTATCAGTAAGGCTTCCAGTCAGCAGTAAGCTATTAGTGGTTAAGTTCTGGTGGAGTCAAAAGTTATACATGGGATTTTTTATTCACGGGGTGTTGGCACTTGTAACTCCTGCATTGCTCAAGGGTTAACTCTAGTTGGAGAATTCAGTGACCCCTTTCAAAAATGGACAGAGAGAGCAAGCAAAAATCACTAAGAATATAGCTGAACCCAACCCCACGAATAAATTGATATAATTGACATCCACAGAACACTTCACCAAACAGGAACAGAATGCACATTTTCTTCCAGCTTACATAGAACATTTACCAAGATAGACCACAAGCTGGGAAGACCACACACCATAACAAATTTAAATGAACAGAAATCAGTAACAGAAAGACAACTGGAAAAACCTCCAATGTATGGAGATTAAAGAACACAGTTCTAAATAACACATGGATCAAATAAGAAATATCAAGGAAGAAAAGAAGAGGACACAAATTTCTACTCCAATAAATGAAGGAGGGGAAACCTACAGAACCCAAGAAAATTAAAAAGGTAGTAAAGGAAAGCTGTGGACAACTCTATGCCCACAGATGGGAAAAGAGATATACAATGGAGCAATTCCTAGAGACACAATTTTCAAACACACACATAAGAAAAAATGAGACAATCCCAGCAGTGTAAGCAACCTAGATATGGATTCAGTTTAGTTTCAGTAAAATAAGGCCTTGCGGACGCCCCATTGAAGTAATCATGCAACCATCTCCAATGTGATATGGAAAACATAGTAATCATTTGAGTAGAAAGATGTTCATTCTGTATGCACTCTAAAACCCAGAGATAAGTGTGCTTCCCATAGGTCTTAGCACCAGCATTAAAGGAAGCTACAGGAGAAGATCCTTTCTAATCAGTGCAGTGTAAGACACCTACATTTGGAATCAGTATAGTTTCAGTAAAATAAGGCCTTGCCACATGCCTCATTCAAGTAATCACGCAACCATCTCCAAAGTGATATGGAAAACATAGTAAACATTCCAGTAGAAAGCTGTCATTTCTATATGCACTCTAACTCCCAGAGATAAATGTGCAGCAAATAGGAATTAGCACCAGCATTACAGGAATCTACAGGAGAAGATCCTGTATAATCTCACCAGAGTAAGCAACCTACATTTGGATTCAGTTTAATTTCATTAAATAACGCCTTGCGGGATAGCCCATGCAAGTGATCATGCAAACATCTAAAAAGTGATATGGAAAACATAGTAAATAATGCAGTAGACAGCTATCATTCCTATATGAACTCTAACTCCAATAGACAAGTGTGCAGCCAATTGGTATTAACACCAAAATTATGGGAAGCTGGAGGAGAAGATCCTGTCTAATCTCAGCAGAGTAAGCCACATATTTGGATAAAGTTTTGTTTATGTAAAATAAGGGCTTGTGGGGGCCCCACAGAGGTAATCATGCAACAATCCACAAAGTGATTTTGAAAACAGAGTAAATATTGCAGTAGAAAGCTGTCCTTTCTGTATGCACTCAAATTCCCAGACATAAGTGTGCTGCCACTAGGTCTTTGATCCAGCATTAGGGGAAGCTGAAGCAGAAGATCCTGTCTAATCTCAGCATTGTAAGCAATCTACATTTCGATTCAGTTTAGTTTCAGAAAAATAAGACCTTGCGGGAAGCCTCATGCAAATAATCATGCAATCATCACCAATGGGATATGGAAAACATAGTAAACATTGGAGTAGAAAGCTGTCCTTTCCGTATGCACTCTATCTCTCAGAGATAAGTGTGTTGACAATAGGTCTTGCTCCAGCATTAGGGGAAGCTACAGGACAAGATACTGTCTAATCTCAGCAGGGAAAGCAACCTACTTTTGGATTCAGGATACTTTCATTTAAATAAGGCCTCTCGGGATTCCATATTGAAGGAATCATGCAACCACCTCCAATGTGATAACGAAAACATTGTAAATATTACAGTAGAAAACTATCTTTTCTCTATGCACTCTAACTCACAGAGATAAGTGCACTGCCAATAGCTCTTTGATCCACCATTAGGGCAAACTGCAGGAGAAGATCGTGTCTAATCTCAGCAGTGTAAGCACCCTACATTTGGACTCAATTTAGTTTCAGTAAAATAAGGCCTTCCCACATGCAACACTCAAGGAATCATGCAACCACCTAAAATGTGATATGGAAAACATAGTAAATATTGCAGTAGAAAGCTGTCCTTTCTGTATGCACTATAACTCCCAGAGATGAGTGTGCTGCTAATTGGTCTTTGCTCCAGCATTAGGGTAAACTGCAGGAGAAGATCCTCTCTAATCTGAGCAGTGTCAGCATCCAACATTTAGATTCAGTTTAGTTTAAGTAAAATAACCGTTCTAAAATCAGCATTGTAAGCAAACTACATTTGGATTCAGTTTAGTTTCAGTGAAATAAGGCCTTCCCGCATGCCCCACTCAAGGAATCATGCAACCAAGGAAAATGTGATCTGGAAAACACAGTAAACATTGCATTACAAAGCTGTGTTTTCTGTATGCACTCTAACTCCCAGAGATAAGTGCGCTACCAATAGGTCTTTGCTCCAGCATTAGGGGAAACTGCAGGGACACAACCATTCTAATCTCAGCATTGTAAGAAAACTGCATTTGGGTTCAGTATAGTTTCAGTGAAATCAGGCCTTCCCACATGCACCATTCAAGGAAACATGCAACCACATAAATGTGATCTGGAAAACACAGTAAACATTGCAGTACAAAGATTTCCTCTCCGTAATGCACTATAACTCAAAGAGATAAGTGTGCTGCCAATAGGTCTTTGCTGCAGCATTAGGGCAAACTGCAGGAGCACATGTCTAATCTCAGCATTGAAAACAAACTACATTTGGATTCAGTTTAGTTTCAGTGAAATAAGGCCTTCCCGCATGCCCCACTCAGGGAATCATGCAACCAAGTAAAATGTGATCTGGAAAACATAGTAAACATTGCATTACAAAGCTGTGTTTTCTGTATGCACTCTAACTCCCAGAGATAAGTGGGCTGCCAATAGGTCTTTCCTCCCGCATTAGGGGAAACTGCAGGGACACAACCATTCTAATCTCAGCATTGTAAGAAAACTGCACTTGGGTTCAGTATAGTTTCAGTGAAATCAGGCCTTCCCACATGCCCCATTCAAGGAATCATGCAACCACATAAATGTGATCTGGAAAACATAGTAAACATTGCAGTACAATGCTTTCCTCTCTGTATGCACTATAACTCCCAGAGATAAGTGTGCTGCCAATGGGTCTTTGTTCCAGCATTAAGGCAAACTGCAGGAGCACAAACTGTCTAATCTCAGCTTTGCAAACAAACTACATTTGGGTTCATTTAATTGCAATGTAATAAGGCCTTCCCGCATGCCCCATTCAAGGACTCATACAAAGACCTAAAATGTGATCTGGAAAACATAGAAAACATTGCAGTACAAAGCTGTCCTCTCTGTATGAACTCTAACTCCCACAGATAAGTGTGCTGCCAATAGGTCTTTGATACAGCAAAAGGGGAAATTGCAGGGACACAGCCTGTCTAACCTCAGCATTGTAAGCAAAATACATTTGGGTTCAGTTTAGTTTCAGTGAGAACAGGCCTTCCCGCATGCCACATTCAAGGAATCATGCAACCACAAAAAATTTGATCGGGAAAACAAAGTAAACATTGCAGTACAAACTGTTCTTTCTGTATGCACTCTAACTCCCAGAGATATGTGTTCTGCCAATAGGTCTTTGCTCCAGCATTAGGGCAAACTGCAGGGACACAACCTGTCTAATCACAGCATTGTAAGATAACTGCTTTTGTGTTCAGATTAGTTTCAGTGAAATAAGGCCCTCTTGGATGCCCCATTCAAGGAGTCATGCAACCACCTTAAAAGTGATCTGGAAAACATAGAAAACATTGCATTACAAAGCTGTCCTTTCTGTATTCACTCTAACTACCAGAGGTAAGTGTGCTGCCAATAGTTCTTTGCTCCAGCATTAGGAGAAACTGCAGGAGCACAACCTTTCTAATCCCAGCATTGTAAGCAAACAATATTTAGGTTCCGGTTAGTTTCAGTGAAATAAGGCTTCCCACATGCCCCATTCAAGGAATCATGCAATCACCGAAAATGTGATCGGAAAAAACAGTAAACATTGGAGTACAAAGCTGTCCGTTCTGTGTGCACTCTAATTGCCAGAGATAAGTGTGCTGCTAATAGCTCTTTTGTCCAGCATTAGGGGAAACTGCAGGAGCACAATCTGTCTAATCTCAGTATTATAAGCAAACTACATTTCGATTCAGTTTATTTTCAGTGAAATAAGGCCTTCCTGCATGCCCCAGTCAAGGAATCCTGAAACCACCAGAAATGTTATCTGGAATACATAGTAAGCATTGCATTACAAAGCTGTCCTTTCTGTATGCGCTCTTACTCCCAGAGATAAATGTGCTGCCAATAGTTCTTTGGGCCAGCATTAGGGGAGACTGCCAGAGCACAACCTGTCTAATCTCAGCATTCTAAGCAAACTGCTTTTGGGTTCAGTTTAGTTACACTCAAATAAGGCCCTCCCACTTGCCCCATTCAAGAATCATCCAACCACCTAAAATGTGATCGGCAAAACATAGTAAACATTGCAGTACAAAGCTGTCCTTTCTGTATGCACTCTAACTACCAGAGATTAGTGTGCTGCCAATAGGTCGTGCTACAGCATTAGGGACAGCTGCAGGAGAACAACCTGTCTAATCCCAGCATTGTAAAGAAGCTACATTTGGGTTCAGTTTAGTTTCAGTGAAATAAGTCCCTCCAGCATGCCCCTTTCAAGGAATCATGCAACCACCAAAAATGTGACGGGAAAACATAATAAACATTGCAGTACAAACTGTCCTTTCTGTATGCACTCTAACTCCCAGAGATAAGTGTGCTGCAAATAGGGTTTTGCTCCAGCATTAGGGCAAACAGCAGGAACGCAACCTTTCTAATCTCAGCATTGTAAGCAAAGTAAATTCGGGTTCAGTTTAGCTTCAGTGAAATAAGGCTTTCCTACATGCCCCTTTAAAGGAATCATGCAACCACCTAAAATGTGATCTGGAAAACACTCTAAACATTGCATTACAAAGCAGTCCTTTCTGTATGCCCTCTAACTCCCAGAGATAAGTGTGCTGCAAATAGGACTTCGCTCCGGCATTAGGGAAAGCTGCAGGAGCACAACCTGTATAATCCCAGCATTGTAAACAAGTTACATTTGGGTTCCGTTTAGTTTCAGTGAAATAAGGCCTTCCCGCATGCCCCATTCAAGGAATCACCCAACCACCAAAAATGTGATCTGGAAAACATCGTAAAAATTGCAGTACAAAGCTTTCCTTTTGTATGCAATCTAACTGCCAGAGTTAAGTGTGCTACCAATAGGTCTATGGTCCAGCGTTAGGGGAAAATGCAGGACCACAACCTGTCTAATCGCAGCATTGTAAACAAGTTACTTTTGGTTTCAGTTTAGTTTCAGTGAAATAGGGCCTTCCTGCATGCCCCAATCAAGGAATCATGCAACCACCTAAAATGTGATCTGGAAAACACTCTAAACATTGCATTACAAAGCAGTCCTTTCTGTATGCCCTCTAACTCCCAGAGATAAGTGTGCTGCAAATAGGACTTCGCTCCGGCATTAGGGAAAGCTGCAGGAGCACAACCTGTATAATCCCTCATTGTAAACAAGTTACATTTGGGTTCCGTTTAGTTTCAGTGAAATAAGGCCTTCCCGCATGCCCCATTCAAGGAATCACCCAACCACCAAAAATGTGATCTGGAAAACATCGTAAAAATTGCAGTACAAAGCTTTCCTTTTGTATGCAATCTAACTGCCAGAGTTAAGTGTGCTACCAATAGGTCTATGGTCCAGCGTTAGGGGAAAATGCAGGACCACAACCTGTCTAATCGCAGCATTGTAAACAAGTTACTTTTGGTTTCAGTTTAGTTTCAGTGAAATAGGGCCTTCCTGCCTGCCCCAATCAAGGAATCATGCAACCACCTAAAATGTGATCTGGAAAACATCGTAAAAATTGCAGTACAAAGCTGTCCTTTCGGTATGCACCCTAAATCACAGAGACATGTGTGCTGTCAACAAGGCTTTGTGCCAACATTAGGCAAAACAGCAGGGACACAACCTCTCTCATCCCAGTATTGTAAACAAACTACATTGGGATTCAGTTTAGTTTCAGTGAAATAAGGATTTCACGGATCCCCCGGACAAGGAATCATGCAACCACCAAAAATGAGATCTGGAAAACATAGTAAACATTGCGGTAGAAAGGTGACATTTCTGTATGCACCCTAACTCCCAGAGAAAAGTGTGTTGCAAATGTGTCTTTGCCCCAGCATTAGGGAAAACTGCAAGGCAATCCTGTCTACTATCGGCAGTTTAAGCGACCTACATTTGAATTCAGTTTAGTTTCAGTAAAATAACGTCTTGCAGCATGCCCCAAACAAGGAATCCTGCATCCAATTATAATGTGATATGGAAAACATTCTAAATTGCAGTAGAAACCTGTGCTTTCTGTCTGCACAATATCTAGCACAGATAAGAGTGCTGCCAATAGGTTTTTGCTCCAGGATTAGTGCAAACTGCAGGAGAATATCCTGTATAATCTCAGCAGTGTAAGCAACCCACATTTGGATTCAATTTAGTTTCATTAAATTAAGTCCTTCCAGCATGCTGCATTCGAGGAAGCATGCAACCACCTGAAATGTAAAATGGAGAGCATAGTAAACATTGCAGTAGAAAGCTGTCCTTTCTGTAGGCACTCTAACTGCCAGAGATAACGTTGCTGCCAATAGGTCTTTGCTCCAGCATTAGGGGAAAATGCAGTAGAATATCCTGTCAAATATCAGCAGTGTAGGGCACCTACATTTGGATTCAGTTTAGTTTCAATAAAATTAAGCTTTCCCGCATGCCCCATTCAAGGATTCATGAAGGCACCTAAAATGTGATACGAAAAACATAGTAAAGTTTGCAGCAGGGAGCTGTCCTTTTTGGATGCAGTCTAACTCCCAGAGATAAGTGTACTGCAAATAGGTCCTTGCTCCAGCATTAGGGTAAACTGCAGGAGAAGATCCTGTCTAATCAGAGCAGTGAAATCAACCTACATTTGTATTCATTTTACTTTAAGGAAAATATGACCTCCCACATTCCCCTTTCAAGGAATCATGCAACCACCCAAATTGTGATATGGAAAACATAGTAAACATTGCAGTAGAAAGCTGTCCTTTCTGTATGCACTCTAACAACCAGAGATAAGTGTGCTGCCAATAGGTCTTTGCTCCAGCATTAGGAGAAAGTGCACGGCATTCCTGTGTAATCTCAGATGTGTAAGGAACCTACCATTAAATTCAGTTTAGTTTCAGTAAAAACGGTCTTCCAGCATGCCCCATTCAAGGAATCATCCACCCATGTAAAATATGATATGGAAAACATAGTAAAGATTGCAATATAAAACTGTGCTTTCTGTATGAACTCTAACTCCCAGAGATAAGTGTGCTGCCAATGGGTCTTTGCTCCTGGATTAGGTAAACTGCAGAGGAATATCTTGTCTAATCTCATGAGTGTAAGCAACCTACATTTGGATTCAGTTTACATCCAGTACATAAAGCCTTCCAGCATTTCTATTTGAAGGAATCTTGCAACGACCTAAAATGTGATATGGAAATCATATTAAACATTGCAGTGGAAAGCTGTCCTTTCTGTATGCACTCCAACTCCCAGAGATAAGTGTTGCCAATAGGTCTTTGCTCTAGCATTGGGGAAACTGCAGGAGAACAACTTCTCTTAGCTCAGCATTGTAAACAAACTACATTTCGGTTCAGTTTAGCATCAGAGAAATAAGGCCTTCCTGCATGCCCCATTCAAGGAATCATGCAACCACATAAAATGTGATTGGGAAAACATTGTAAATATTGCAGTACAAAGCTGTCCTTTCTGTACGCACACCAACTCCAGGTAATAAGTGTGCTGTAAATAGGTCTTTGCTCAAGCATTAGGGGAAAATGCAGGAGCAAAACTGCCTCATCTCAGCCTGGGAAGCATACTGCCTTTGGATTCAGTTTAGTTTCAGTGAAATAAGGCCTTCCTGCATGCCCCATTCAAAGAATCATGCAACCACCTAAAATGTGATCTGAAAAACATAGTGAAAATTGCATTAAAAACTGTCCTATCTGTAGGCCCTCTAACTCCCAGAGATAAGTGTGCTGCCAATTGGTCTTCGCTCCAGCATTAGGGGAAACTGCAGGAGCACAACCTGTCTAATCTCAGCATTCTAAACAAACTACATTTGGGTTCAGTTTAGTATCAGTGAAGGAAGGCCTTCCCGCATTGCACATTCAAGGAATAATGCAACCACCTAAAATGTGATCTGGAATACATAGAAAATACTGCAGTGCAAAGCTGTCCTTTCTGTATGCACTCTAACTCCCAGAGATAATTGTGCTGACAATGGGTCTTTGCTCCAGCATTAGGGGAAACTGCAGGAGCACAAAATGTCCAATATCAGCCTTGTAAACAAACTACATTTGGGTTCACTTTAGTTTCATTGAAATCAGCCCTTCCTGCATATCCCATTCGAGCAACCATCCAACCACCTAAAATGTGATCTGAAAAACATAGTGAAAATTGCATTAAATACTGTCCTATCTGTAGGCCCTCTATCTCCCAGAGATATGTGTGCTGGCAATTGGTCTTTTCTCCAGTGTTAGGGGAAACTGCAGGAGCATAACCTGTATAATCTCAGCATTGTAAACAAACTACATTTCGATTATTTAGTTTCATTGAAATAAGGCATTCAGGCATGCCCCAATCAAGGAATCATGCAACCACCTAAAATGTGATCTGGAAAACATGGTAAACTTTGCAGTACAAAGCAGTCCTTTCTGTATGCCCTCTAAATCCCTGAGATAAGTGTGCGGCCAATAGGTCTTTTGTCCAGCATTAGGGGAAACTGCAGGAGCAAAATCTGTCTAATCTCAGTATTGTAAGCAAACTACATTTCTGTTCAGTTTAGTTTCAGTGAAATAAGGTCTTCCTGCATGCCCCAAACAAGGAATCCTGAAACCACCTGAAATTTTATCTGGAAAACATAGTAAACATTGCATTACAAAGCTGTCCTTCCTGTATGCACTCTAACTCCCAGAGATAAATGTGTTGCCAATAGTTCTTTGGGCCAGCATTAGGGGAGACTGCAGGAGCACAACCTGTCTAATCTCAGCATTCTAAGCAAACTGCTTTTGGGTTCAGCTCAGTTTCTGTCAAAAAAGTCCCTCCCACTTGCCCCATTCCAGGAATCATGCAACCACCTAACATGTGATCGGCAATACATAGTAAACATTGCAGTACAAAGGTGTTCTTTCTGAATGCACTCTAACTCCCAGAGATAAGTGTTCTGCCATTAGGTGTTTGCTACAGCATTAGGGCAAACTGCAGGAGAACAACGTTTCTAATCTCAGCATTGTAAGCAAACTACATTTGGATTCAGTTTAGTTCCAGTGAAATAAGGCCTTCCTACATGCCCCATTAATGGAATTATGCAATCACCTAAAATGTGATCTGTAAAACATAGTAAACATGGCATTACAAAGCTATGCTTTCTGTATGCCCTCTAACTGCCAGAGATAAGTGTTCTGCGAATAGTTCTTTGCTCCAGCAATAGGGGAAACTGCAGGAGCACAACCTATCTAATCCCAGCATTGTAAACAAAGTACATTTGGGTTCAGTTTAGTTTCGGTGTAATAAGGCCTTCCGACATGCCCCATTCAAGGAATCATGCAAAGACCAAAAATATGATCTGGAAAACATAGTAAATATTTCAGTACAAACTTTCCTGTCTGTATGCACTCTAACTACGAGAGATAACTGTGCTGCCAATAGGTCTTTGCTCCAGCATTAGGGGAAACTACAGGGACACAACCTGTCTTATCTCTGCATTGTAAACAATCTACATTTGGTTTCAGTTTCTTTTCAGTGAAATAAGGTCTTCCCGCATGCCCCATTCAAGGAATCATGCAAGCACCTAAAATGTGATCTGGAAAACTTGGTAAACATTGCAGTACAAAGCTGTCCTTCCTGTATGTCCTCTAACTCCCACAGATAAGGGTGCTGCCAATGGGTCTTTGCTCCTGGATTAGGGTAAACTGCAGGAGAATATCCTGTCTATTCTCATGAGGGTAAGCAACCTACATTTGGATTCAGTTTAGATCAAGTAGATAAAGCCTTCCAGCATTTCCCATTGAAGGAATCTTGCAACGACCTAAAATGTGATATGGAAAACATACTAAACGTTGCAGTGGAAAGCTGTACTTTCTGTATGCACTCCAACTCCCAGAGATAAGTGTGCTGCGATTCGGTCTTTGCTCCAGGATTAAGGCAAACTGTAGGAGCACAACCTGTCTAATCCCAGCATTTAAACAAACTACATTTGGATTCAGTTTAGTTTCAGTGAAATAAGGCCTACCTGCATGCCCCGTTCAAGGAATCATGCAACCACTGAAAATATGATCTGGAAATTATTGTAAATATGCAAGTACAAATCTTTCCTGTCTATATGCACTCTAACAACCAGAGATAACTGTGCTGCCAAAGGTCTTTGCTACAGCATGAGGGCAAACTGCAGGGACACAACGTGTCTTAACTTATCTCAGCATTGTAAACAAACTAAATTTGTTTTCAGTTTCTTTTCAGTGAATTAATGTCTTCCCACATGCCCCATTCAAGGAATCATGGAAACAACTAAATTGTGATCTGAAAAACATTGAAAACATTCCAGTACAAAGGTGTCCATTCCGAATGCAAAGTAACTCCCAAAGATAAGTGTGCTGCCAATAGGTCGTTGCTCCAGCATTAGGGGAAACTGCAGGAGCACAGCCTGTCTGATCTCACCATTGTAAGCATACTACATTAGGGTTCAATTTAGTTTCAAAGAAATAAGGCCTTCCTGCATGCCCCATTCAGGGAATCATGCAAACACCTAACATGTGTTCCGAAAAACATAGTAAACATTGCATTACCGTCCTGTTCTTACTGTATTCACTCTAAATTCCACAGATATCTGTGCTATCAATAGGTTTTTGCTCCAGCATTACGGGAAACTGCACGGGCACAACCTGTCTAATCCCAGCATTGTAAACAAACTACATTTGGATTCAGTTTAGTTCCAGTGAAATAAGCTTTTCCTGCATGCCCCATTCAAGGAATCATGCAACCACCTAAAATGTCTTCTGGAAAACATAGTAAACTTTGCATTGCAAAGCTGTCCTATCTGTATGCACTCTAACTCCCAGAGATAAGTGTGCTGAATATAGGTCTTTGCTCCAACATTAGGGGAAACTTCAGTAGCACCATCTTTCTAATCTCAGCATTGTAAGCAAACTACATTTGGATTCAGTTTAGTTTTATTGAAATCAGGCATTCCCACATGCCCCATTCAATGAATCATGCAACCACCTAAAATGTGATCTGAAAATCATAGTAAAATTGCAGTACAAACTGTCCTTTCTGTATGCACTCTAAATCCCAGAGATAAGTGTGCTGCAAATAGGTCTTTGATCCAGCATTAGGGGAAACTGCAGGAGCACAACATTTCTAATCTCAGCATTGTAAGCAAACTACATTTGGGTTCTGTTTAGTTTCAGTGAAATAAGGCCTTCCGGCATGCCCCATTCAAGGAATCATGCAACCACCTAAAATGAGATCTGGAAAACATAGTAAACCTTGCAGTAAAAAGCTTTCCTGTCTGTATGCACTCTATCTACCAGAGATAACTGTGCTGCCCATAGGTCTTTGCTCCAGCATTAGGGGAAACTGGAGAAACCTGTCTTTTCTCAGCACTGGAAACAAACTACATTTGGTTTCAGTTTATTTTCAGTGAAATAAGGTATTCCCGCAAGCCCCATTCAAGGAATCATGCCACCCCATAAAATGTGATCTGGAAAACATAGTAAACATTGCAGTACAAAGCTGTCCTCCCTCTATGCACTCTAACTCCCAGAGATATGTGTGCCAGGAATTTTTCTTTGCTCCAGCATTAGGGGAAACTGCAGGAGCACAACCTGTCTAATCTCAGCATTGTAAGCACACTACATTTGGATTCAGTTTAGTTTCAGTGAAATAAGCCTTTCCTGCATGTCCCATTCATACAATCATGCAACAACCTAAAATGTGATATGGAAAACATAGTAAAAATTGCAGTAGAAAGGTGACATCGCTGTATGCACCCTAACTCCCAGAGATAAGAGTGTTGCCAATGTGCCTTTGCCCCAGAATTAGGGAAAACTGCTAGGCAATCCTGTCTACTATCGGCAGTTTAAGCGACCTACATTTGAATTCAGTTTAGTTTCAGTAAAATAACGTCTTGCATCATGCTTCAGTCAAGGTATCCTGCATCCAATTATAATGTGATATGGAAAACATTCTAAATTGCAGTAGAAACCTGTGCTTTCTGTCTGCAGACTATCTAGCACAGATAAGTGTGCTGCCAATAGATTTTTGCTCCAGCATTAGTGCAAACTGCAGGAGAATATCCTGTATAATCTCAGCAGTGTGAGCAACCTACATTTGGATTCAATTTAGTTTCATTAAATAAAGTCCTTCCAGCATGCTGCATTCGAGGAAACATGCAACCACCTAAAATGTACAATGGAGAACATAGTAAACATTGCAGTAGTTAGCTGTCTTTTCTGTATGCAGTCCAACTGCCAGAGATAACGTTGCTGCCAATAGATCTTTGCTCCAGCATTAGGGTAAACTTCAGGAGAAGATCCTGTCAAATCTCAGCAGTGTTAGCCACCTACATTTGGATTCAGTTTAGTTTCAATAAAATTAAGCTTTCCCGCATGCCCCATTCAAGGAATCATGAAGGCACCTAAAATGTGATTTGAAAAACATAGTAAAGATTGCAGCAGAAAGCTGTCCGTTTTGGATGCAGTCTAACTCCCAGAGATAACTGTTCTGCAAATAGGTCCTTGCTCCAGCATTAGGGTAAACTGCAGGAGAAGATCCTGTCTAATCGTAGCAGTGAAATCAACCTACATTTGTATTCATTTTACTTTAAGGAAAATAAGAGCTCCTGCATTCCCCTTTCAAGGAATCATGCAACCACCCAAATTGTGATAATGAAAACATAGTAAAAATTGAAGCAGAAAGCTGTCCTATCTGGATGCCCTCTAACACCAGAGATAAGTGTGATGCCAATAGGTCTTTGCTCCAGCATTAGGGGAAAGCGCACGGCAATCCTGTGTAATCTCAGATGTGTAAGGAACCTACCATTAAATTCAGTTTAGTTTCAGTAAAATACGGTATTCCAGCATGCCCCATTCAAGGAATCAGGCAACCACGTAAAATGTGATTGGGAAAACATAGTAAACATTGCAGTACAAAGCTGCCCTTTCTGTATGCACTCCAACTCCCAGAGACAAGTGTGCTACAAATAGGTCTTTGCTCCAGCATTAGGGGAAAATGCAGGAGCACAACCTGTCTAATTTCACATTGTAAGCAAACTACATTTGGATTCAGTTTAGTTTCAGTGAAATAAGGCCTTCCTGCATGCCCCATTCAAAGAATCATGCAACCACCTAAAATGTGATCTGAAAAACATTGTGAAAATTGCATTACAAACTGTCCTTACTGTAGGCACTCTACCTCCCAGAGATAAATGTGCTGCCAATCGGTCTTTGCTCCAGCATTAGGGGAAACTGCAGGAGCACAACCTGTCTAATCTCTGCATTGTAAACAAACTACATTTGATTTCAGTTTAGTATCAGTGAAATAATGCCGTGCAGCATGCCCCATTCAAGGAATAATGCAACTACCTAAAATGTGATCTGGAATACATAGAAAATACTGCAGTACAAATCTGTCCTATATGTATGCACTCTATCTCCCAGAGGTAAGTGTGCTGCCAATTGGTCGTTGCTCCAGCATTAGGGGAAACTGCAGGAGCACAAAATGTACAATATCAGCATTGTAAACAAACTACATTTGGGTTCAGTTTAGTTTCAGTGAAATAAGGCCTTCCTGCATGCCCCATTCAAGGAATCATGCAACCACCTAAAATATGATCTGGAAAACATAGTAAATACGTCAGTACAAAGCTTTCCTGCCTGTATGCACGCTAACTACCAGAGATAACTGTGCTGCCAATAGGTCTTTGTTCCAGCATGAGGGCAAACTGCAGGGACACAACCTGTCTTATATTATCTCAGCATTGTAAACAAACAACATTTGTTTTCAGTTTCTTTGCAGTGAATTAAGGTATTCTCGCCTGCCCCATTCAAGGAATCATGGAACCACCTAAGTTGTGATCTGGAAAACACAGTAAACATTGCATTGCAATGCTGTCCTATCTGTATGCACTCTAACACCCAGAGATAAGTGTGCTGCAAATAAGTCTTTGCTCCAGCATTAGGGGAAACTTCAGGAGCACAATCTTTCTAATCTCAGCATGGTAAGCAAACTACATTTGGATTCAGTTTAGTTTTATTGAAGTCAGGCATTCCCAAATGCCCCATTCAAGAAATCATGCAACCACCTAAAATGTGTTCTGCAAAACATAGTAAAATTGCAGTACAAAGCTGTCCTTTCTTTATGCAGTCTAACTCCCAGATATAAGTGTGATGAAAATAGCTCTTTGTTCCAGCATTAGGGGAAACTGCAGGAGCACAACATTTCTAATCTCAGCATTGTAAGCAAACTACATTTGGGTTCTGTTTAGTTTCAGTGAAATAAGGCCTGCCGGCATGCCCCATTCAAGGGATCATGCAACCAGCTAAAATGAGATCAGGAAAACATAATAAACATTGCAGTACAAACTTTCCTGTCTGTATGCACTCTAACTACCAGAGAAAACTGTACTGCCCATAGGTCTTTGCTCCAGCATTAGGGGAAACTGCAGGAACACAACCTGTCTTTTCTCACAATTGTAAGCATACTACATTTGGGTTCAATTTAGTTTCAAACAAATAAGGCCTTCCTGCATGCCCCATTCAAGGAATCATGCAAACACCTAAAACGTGTTCCAGAAAACATAGTAAAAATTGCATTACCATCCTGTCCTTTCTGTATGCACTCTAAATTCGAGAGATAAGTGTGCTACCAATAGGTCTTTGCACCAGCATTAGGTGAATCTGCAGGAGCACAACCTGTCTAATCTCAGCATTGTAAGCAAACTACATCTGGGTTCAGTTTAGTTTCAGTGAAATAAGTCCTCCCGCATGCCACATTCACGGAATGATACAACCACCTAAAATGTCTTCTGGGAAAAATAGTAAACATTGCAGTACAAAGCTGTCCTTTCTGTATGCACTGTAACTTAGAGGGATAAGTGTGCTGCCAATAGGTCTTTGCTCCAGCGTTAGGGAAAACTGCAGGAGAACAACCTGTCTAATCTCAGCATTGTAAGCACACAACATCTCGTTTCAGTTTAGTTTCAGTGAAATAAGGCCCTCCCGCATGCCACATTCAAGGAATGATCTAACCACCTAAAATGTCATCTGGAAAACATAGTAAACATTGCAGTACAAAGCTGTCCTTTCTGTATGCACCCTAACTTCCAGAGATAAGTGTGCTGCCAAAAGGTCTTTGCACCAGCATTAGGGGAATCTGCAGGAGCACAACCTGTCTAATGTCACATTGTATGCAAACTACATTTGGATTCAGTTTAGTTTCAGTGAAATAAGGCCTTCCTGCTTGCCCCATTCAAAGAATCACGCAACCACCTAAAATGTGATCTGAAAAACATAGTGAAAATTGCATTACAAACTGTCCTATCTGTAGACACACTAACTCCCAGAGATAACTGTGCTGCCAATCGGTCTTTGCTCCAGCTTTAGGGGAAACTGCAGGAGCACAACCTGTCTAATCTCAGCACTGCAATCAAACTACATTTGGGTTCAGTTTAGTATCAGTGAAATAAGGCCTTCCTGCATGCCCCATTCAAGGAATAATGCAACCACCTAAATTGTGACCTGCAATACATAGAAAATACTGCAGTACAAATCTGTCCTTTATGTATGCACTCTAACTCCCAGAAGTAAGTGTGATGCCAAAGCTTCGTTGCTCCAGCATTAGGGGAAACTGCAGGAGCACAAACTGTCCAATATCAGCATTACAAACAAACTACATTTGGGTTCAGTTTAGTTTCATTGATATCAGGCCTTCCCGCATATCCCATTCAAGCAATCATACAACCACATAAAATGTGATCTGGAAAACAGTACACATTTCAATACAAGCTGTCCTTTCTGCATGCACTCTCACTCCCGGAGATATGTGTGCTGGCAATTGTTCTTTGCTCTAGGATTAAGGCAAACTGCAGGAGCAGAACCTGTCTAATCCCAGCGTTGTAAACAAACTACATTTGGATTCAGTTTAGTTTCACTGAAATAAGGCCTTCCTGCATGCCCCATTCAAGGAATCATGCAACCACCTAAAATATGATCTGGAAAACATAGTAAATATGTCAGTACAAAGCTTTCCTGTCCGTATGCACTCTAACAACCAGAGATAACTGTGATACCAATAAGTCTTTGCTCCAGAATGACGGCAAACTGCAGGGACACAACCTGTCTTATCTTATCTCAGCATTGTAAACAAACAACATTTGGTTTCAGTTTCTTTGCAGTGAATTAAGGTCTTCCCGCCTGCCCCATTCAAGGAATCATTGAACCACCTAAGTTGTGATCTGGAAAACATAGTAAACATTGCATTGCAAAGCTGTCCTATCTGTATGCACTCTAACTCCCAGAGATAAGTGTGCTGCAAATAAGTCTTTGCTCCAGCATTAGGGGAAACTTCAGGAGCACAATCTTTCTAATCTCAGCATTTTAAACAAACTACATTTCGATTCAGTTTAGTTTTATTGAAGTCAGGCATTCCCACAAGCCCCATTCAAGGAATCATGAACCACCTAAAACGTGATCTGCAAAACATAGTAAAATTGCAGTACAATGCTGTCCTTTCTTTATGCACTCTAACTCCCAGAGATAAGTGTGCTGAAAATAGCTCTTTGTTCCACCATTACGGGAAACTGCAGGAGCACAACATTTCTAATCTCAGCCTTGTAAGCAAACTACATTTGGGTTCTGTTTAGTTTCAGTGAAATAAGGCCTTCCGGCATGCCCCATTCAAGGAATCATGCAACCAGCTAAAATGAGATCAGGAAAACATAATAAACATTACAGTACCAAGCTTTCCTGTCTGTATGCACTCTAACTACCAGAGATATCTGTGCTGCCGATAGGTCTTTGCTCCAGCATTAGGGGAAACTGCAGGAACACAACCTGTCTTTTCTCAGCCTTGGAAACAAACTACATTTGCCTTTAGTTTATTTTCAGTGAAATAAGTTCTTCCCGCAAGCCCCATTCAAGGAATCATGCAACACCCTAATATGTGATCTGGAAAACATATTAAACGTTGCAGTACAAAGCTGTCCTTCCTGCATGCCCTCTCACTCCCAGAGATATGTGCGCTGGCAATTGGTCTTTGCTCCAGTATTAGCGGAAACTGCAGGAGCACAACCTGTATAATCTCAGCATTGAAAGGAAACTACATTTTGATTATTAAGTTTCATTGAAATAAGGTATTCCAGCATGCCCCAATCAAGGAATCATGCAACCACCTAAACTGTGATCTGAAAAATATAGAAAACGCTGCAGTACAAAGCTGTCCTTTCTCTATGCACTCTAACTACCAGAGATAACTGTGCTACCAATAGGTCTTTCTCCAGCATGAGGGCAAACTGCAGGGACACAACGTGTCTTATCTTATCTCAGCATTGTAAACAAACTACATTTGGCTTCAGTTTCTTTTCAGTGAATTAAGGTCCTCCCGCCTGCCCCATTCAAGGTATCATGGAACCACCTAAATTGTGATCTGAGAAACATAGAAAACATTGCAGTACAAAGGTGTCCTTTCTGTATGCAATCTAACTCCCAAAGATAAGTGTGCTGCCAATAGGTCTTGGCTCCAGCATTAGGGGAAACTGCAGGAGCACAACCTGTCTAATCTCACCATTGTAAGCATACTGCATTTGGGTTCAATTTAGTTTCAAGAAATAAGGCCTTCCGGCATGCCGCATCCAAGGAATCATGCAAACACCTAAAATGTGTTCCGGCAAACATAGTAAAAATTGCATTACAATCCTGTCCTTTCTGTATGCACTCTAAATTCCAGAGATAAGTGTGCTACCAATAGGTCTTTGCTCCAGCATTAGGGGAAACTGCACAGACACAACCTGTCTAATCTCAGGATTGTAAGCAAACTACATTTGGGCTCAGTGTAATTTCAGTGAAATAATGCTTTCCCGCATGCCCCATTCAAGGAATCATGCAATCACCTAAATTTTGATCTTGAAAAAATAGTAAACATTGCACTACAAATCTGTCCTTTATGTATGCACTCTATCTCCCAGGGATAAGTGTGCTGCCAATGGGTCTTTGCTCCAGCATTAGGGGAAACTGCAGGAGCACAAACTGTCCAATATCAGCATTGTAAACAAACTACATTTGGGTTCAGTTAAGTTTCATTGAAATCAGGCCTTCCAGCATACCCCATTCAAGCAATCCTAGAACCACCTAAAATGTGATCTGGACAACTGTATACATTTCAGTACGAGCTGTCCTTTCTGCATGCACTCTCACTCCCAGAGATATGTGTGCTGGCAATTGTTCTTTGCTCCAGTACTAGGGGAAACTGCAGGAGCACAACCTGTATAATCTCAGCATTGAAAACAAACTACATTTGTATGATTTAGTTTCATTGAAATAAGGCATTCCGGCATTACCAATCAAGGAATTATGCAACCACCTAAAATATGATCTGGAAAACATGGCAAACATTGCAGTACAAAGCTGTCCTTTCTGTATGCCCTCTAACTCCCTGAGATAAGTGTGCTGCCTATAGGTCTTTGCTACAGCATTAGAGGAAACTGCAGGAGCCCAACCTTTTTAATCTCAGCATTGTAAGAAACTACATTTGGATTCAGTTTAGTTTCATTTTAATAAAGAGTTCCTGCATGAACTATTCAAGGAATCATGGAACCACCTAAATTGTGTTCTGAAGAACATAGTAAACATTTTAGTATCAAGCTGTCTTTCTTTATGCAATCTAACTCCCAAAAGCAAGTGTGCGGCAAATAGGTCTTTGCTCCAGCATTGTGGGAAACTGCAGATGCACAAACTTTCTAATCTTAGCATTGTAAGCAAACTCCTTTTGAGTTCAGTTTAGTTTCAGTGAAATAAGGCTTTCCCGCATTCCCGATTCAAGGAATGATCCAAGCACCTAAAATGTCATTTGTAAAACATAGTAAACATTGCAGTACAAAGGTCATCTTTCTGAATGCACTCTAACTCCCAGAGATAAGCGTGCTGCAAATAGGTCTTTTTCCAGCATTAGGGCAAACTGCAGGAGCACCATCTTTCTAATCTCAGCATTGTAAGCAAACTACATTTGGATTCAGTTTAGTTCCAGTGAAATAAGGCCTTCCTGCATGCCCCATTAATGGAATTATGCAACCACCTAAAATGTGATCTCTAAAACATAGTAAACATGGCATTACAAGCTGTGCTTTCTGTATGCACTCTAACTCCCCGATATAATTGTGCTGCAAATAGGTCATTGCTCCAGCATTTGGGGAAACTGCAGGAGCACAACATTTCTAATCTCAGCATTGTAAGCAAACTACATTTGTGTTCTGTTTGGTTTCAGTGAAATAAGGACTTCCGGCATGCCCGATTCAAGGAATCATGCAACCACTTTAGATGAGATCTGGAAAACATAGTAAACATTGCAGTACAAAGCTTTCCTGTCTGTATGCACTCTATCTACCAGAGATAACTGTGCTGCCAATAGGTCTTTGCTCCAGCATTACGGAAACTGCAGAAACCTGTCTTATCTCAGCATTGGAAACAAACTACGTTTGGTTTCAGTTTCTTTTCAGTGAAATAATGTCTTCCCGCAAGCCCCATTCAAGGAATCATGCAAACCCCTAAAATGTGATCTGGAAAACATAGTAAACATTGCAGAACAAAGCTGTCCTTCCTGTATGCACTCTAACTCCCAGAGATATGTGTGCTGGGAATTTTTCTTTACTCCAGCATTAGGGGAAACTGCAGGAGCACAACCTGCTAATCTCAGCATTGTAAGCGCACTACATTTGGATTCAATTTAGTTCCAGTGAAATAAGCCTTTACTGCATGTCCCATTCATACAATCATGCAACCACCTAAAATGTGATCTGGAAAACATAGTAAACATTGCTGTAGAAAGGTGACATCGCTCTATGCACCATAACTCCCAGAGGTAAGTGTGTTGCCAATGTGTCTTTTTAACAGAATTAGGGAGTTTGCAAGGCAATCCTGTCTACTATCGGCAGTTTAAGCGACCTACATTTGAATTCAGTTTAGTTTCAGTAAAATAACGTCTTGCCTCATGCCCCAATCAAGGAATCCTGCATCCAGTTATAATGTGATATGGAAAACATTCTAAACTGCAGTAGAAACCTGTGCTTTCTGGCTGCACACTATCTAGCACAGATAAGTGTGCTGCCAATAGATTTTTGCTCCAGGATTAGTGCAACCTGCAGGAGAATATCCTGTATAATCTCATCAGTGTAAGCAACGTACATTTGGATTCAATTTAGTTTCATTAAATTAAGTCCTTCCAGCATGCTGCATTCGAGGAAGCATGCAACCACCTAAAATGTACAATGGAGAACATAGTAAACATTGCAGTAGAAAGCTGTCCTTTCTGTATGCACTCTAACTGCCGGAGATAATGTTGCTGCCAATAGGTCTTTGCTCCAGCATTAGGGTAAACTGCAGGAGAAGAACCTGTCAAAAATCAGCAGTGTAAGCCACTTACATTTGGATTCAGTTTAGTTTCAATAAAATTAATCTTTCCGGCATGCCCCATTCAAGGAATCATGAAGGCACCTAAAATGTGATATGGAAAACATAGTAAAGATTGCAGCAGAGAGGTGTCATTTTTGGATGCAGTCTAACTCAAAGGGATAAGTGTACTCAAATAGGTCCTTGCTCTAGCATTAGGGTAAACTGCAGGAGAAGATCCTGTCTAATCGGAGTAGTGTAATCAACCTACATTTGTATTCATTTTACTTTATGGAAAATAAGACCTCCCGCATTCCCCTTTCAAGGAATCATGCAACCACCCAAATTGTGATATGGAAAAGAGAATAAAAATTGAAGCAGGAAGCTGTCCTTTCTGTATGCCCTCTAACAAACAGTGATAAGTGCGCTGCCAATAGATCTTTCTCCAGCATTAGGGGAACGTGCATGGTAATCCTGTGTAATCTCAGATATGTAAGGAACCTACCATTAAATTCAGTTTAGTTTCAGTAAAATACGGTCTTCCAGCATGCCCCATTCAAGGAATCAGGCAACCACATAAAATGTGATTGGGAAAGCATAGTAAACATTGCAGTACGAAGCTGCCCTTTCTGTACGCACTCCAACTCCCAGAGATAAGTGTGCTGCAAATAGGTCTTCGCTCCAGCATTAGGGAAAAATGCAGGAGCACAACCTGTCTAATTTCATATTGTAAGCAAACTACATTTGGATTCAGTTTAGTTTCAGTGAAATAAGGCCTTCCTGCATGCCCAATTCAAAGAATCATGCAATCACATAAAATGTGATCTGAAAAACATAGTGAAAATTGCATTACACACTGTCCTATCTGTAGGCACTCTACCTCCCAGTGATAACTGTGCGGCCAATTGGTCTTGCTCCAGCATTAGGGGAAACTGCAGGAGCACAACCTGTCTAATCTCAGCATATTAAACAAACTACATTTGGGTTCAGTTTAGTATCAGTGAAATAAGGCCTTCTTGCATGCCCCATTCAAGGAATAATGTAACCACCTAAAATGTGATCTGGAATACATAGTAAATACTGCAGTACAAATCTGTCCTTTATGTATGCACTCTAACTCTCAGAGGTAAGTGTGCTGCCAATAGGTCGTTTCTCCAGCATTAGGGGAAACTGCAGGAGCATAAACTGTCAAATATCAGCATTGTAAACAAACTACATTTGGATTCAGTTTAGTTTCATTGAAATCAGGCCTTCCCGCATATCCCATTCCAGCAATCATACAACCACCTAAAATGTGATCTGGATAACAGTACACATTTCAGTACAAGCTGTCCTTTCTGCATGCACTCTCGCTCCCAGAGATATGTGTGCTGGCAATGGGTCTTTGCTCCAGAATTAAGGCAAACTGCAGGAGCACAACCTGTCTAATCGTAGCATTGTAAACAAACTACATTTGGATTCAGTTTAGTTTCACTGAAATAAGGCCTTCCTGCATGCCCCATTCAAGGAATCATGCAACCACCTAAAATATGATATGGAAAACATAGTAAATATGTCAGTACAAAGCTTTCCTGTCTGTATGCACTCTAACTACCAGAGATAACTGTGCTACCAATAGGTCTTTGCTCCAGCATGAAGGCAAACTGCAGGGAAACAACATGTCTTATCTTATCTCAGAATTGTAAACAAACAACATTTGGTTTCAGTTTCTTTTCAGTGAATTAAAGTCTTCCTACCTGCCCCTTTCAAGGGATCATTGAACCACCTAAGTTGTGATCTGGAAAACATAGTAAACATTGCGTTGCAAAGCTGTCCTATCTGTATGCACTCTAACTCCCAGAGATAAGTGTGCTGCAGATAAGTCTTTGCTCCAGCATTAAGGGAAACTTCAAGAGCACAATCTTTCTAATCTCAGCATGTTAAGCAAACTACATTTGGATTCAGTTTAGTTTTATTGAAGTTAGGCATTCCCACATGCCCCATTCAAGGAATCATCCAACCACGTAAAATGTGATCTGAAAAACATAGTAAAATTGCAGTACAAAGCTGTCCTTTCTTTATGCACTATAACTCCCAGAGATAAGTGTGCTGAAAATAGCTCTTTGTTCCACCATTACGGGAAACTGCAGGAGCACAACATTTCTAATCTCAGCATTGTAAGCAAACTACATTTGGGTTCTGTTTAGTTTCAGTGAAATAAGGCCTTCTGGCATGCCCCATTCAAGGAATCATGCAACCACCTAAAATGAGATCAGGAAAAATTATAAACAGTGCAGTACAAAGCTTTCTGTCTGTATGCACTCTAACTACCAGAGATAACTGTGCTGCCAATAGCTCTTTGCTCCAGCATGAGGGCAAACTGAGGGACACAACCTGTCTTATCTTATCTCAGCATTGTAAGCAAACTACATTTGGATTAAGTTTAGTTTTATTGAAGTCAAGCATTCCCACATGCCCTAATCAAGGAATCATGCAACCACCTAAATTGTGATCTGAAAAACATAGAAAACTTGGCAGTACAAAGCTGTCCTTTCTGTATGCACTCTAACTACCAGAGATAACTGTGCTGCCCATAGGTCTTTGCTCCAGCATGAGGGCAAACTGCAGGGACACAACGTGTCTTATCTTATCTCAGCATTGTAAACAGACTACATTTGATTTCAATTTCTATTCAGTGAATTACCGTCTTCCCGCCTGCCCCACTCAAGGAATATTGGAACCACCTAAATTGTCATCTGAAAAACCTGGAAAACATTGCAGTACAAAGGTGTCCTTTCTGTATGCAATCTAACTCGCAAAGATAAGTGTGCTGCCAATAGGTCGTTGCTCCAGCATTAGCGGAAACTGCAGGAGCACAAATTGTCTAATCTCACCATTGTAAGCATACTACATTTGGGTTCAATTTAGTTTCAAAGAAATAAGGCCTTCCTGCATGCCCCATTCAAGGAATCATGCAAACACCTAAAATGTGTTCCGGAAAACATAGTAAAAATTGCATTAAAATCCTGTCCTTTCTGTATGCACTCTAAATTCCAGAGATAAGTGTGCTACCAATAGGTATTTGCTCCAGCATTAGTGGAAACTGCACGGACACAATCTGTCTAATCTCAGGATTGAAAGCAAACTACATTTGGGCTCAGTGTAGTTTCAGTGAAATAATGCTTTCCCGCATGCCCCATTCAAGGAATCATGCAATCACCTAAATTTTGATCTTGAAAACATAGTAAACATTGCAGTAGAAAGCTGTCCATTCCGTATGCACTCTAACTTCCAGAGATAAGTGTGCTGCCAATAGGTCTTTGCATCAGCATTAGGTGAATCTGCAGGAGCATAACCTGTCTAATCTCAGCATTGTAAACAAACTACATTTGGATTCAGTTTAATTTCAGTGAATTAAGGCCTTCCTCCATGCGAAATTCAAGGAATCCTGCAACCACCTAAAATATGATCTGGGAAACATAGTAATTATATCAGTACAAAGCTTTCCTGTTTGTATGCACTCTAACTACCAGAGATAACTGTGCTTCCAATAAGTCTTTGCTCTAGCGTTACCTGAAAGTGCAGGAGCACAACTTTTCTAATTTTACATTGAAAGCAAACTACATTTGGGTTCAGTTTAGTTTCAGTTCAATAAGCCCATCCTGCATGCCCCATTCAAAGAATCATGCAACAATCTAAAATATGATGTGGTAAACATAGAAAACATTGCAATACAAAGCTGTCGTATCTGAAGGCACTTTTACTCCCATAGATAATTGTGCTGCCAATATTTCTATGCTCCAGCATTAGAGGAAACTGCAGGAGCACAACCTTTCTAATCTCAGCATTGTAAGCAAACTACATTTGGATTCACTATAGTTTCATTGAAATAAAGAGTTCCGGCATGCCCCCTACAAGGATTCATGGAACCACCTAAATTGTGATCCGAGAAACATAGAAAACATTGCAGTACAAAGCTGTCCTTTCTGTATGCACTCTAAGTCCCAGAGATATGTGTGCTGCCATTCGGTCTTTGCTCCAGGATTAAGGCAAACTTCAGGAGCACAACTTGTCTAATCCCAGCATTGGAAACAAACTACATTTGGATTCTGTTTAGTGTCAGTGAAATAAGGCCTTCCTGCGTGCGCCATTCAAGGAATCATGCAACCCCCTAAAATATGATCTGGAAAACACAGTAAATATGTCAGTACAAAGTTTCCTGTCTGTATGCACTCTAACTACCAGGGACAACTATGCTGCCAATAGGTCTTTGCTCCAGAATGAGGGCAAACTGCAGGGACACAATCTGTCTTATCTTATGTCAGCATTGTAAACAAACAACATTTCTTTTCAGTTTCTTTTCAGTGAACTAAGTTCTTCCCCCTTGCCCCATTCAAGGAATCATGGAACCACCTAAATTGTGATCTGAAAAACATAGAAAACATTGCAGTACAAATGTGTCCTTTCTGTATGCAATCTAACTCCCAAAGATAAGTGTGCTGCCAATAGGTTTGCTCCAGCATTAGGGGAAACTGCAGGAGCACAACCGGTCTAATGTCACCATTGTAAGCATACTACATTTTGGTTCTATTTAGTTTCAAAGAAATAAGGCCTTCTTGCATGCCCCATTCAAGGAATCATGCACACACTTAAAATGTGTTCTGGAGAACATAGTAAACATTGCATTACTATCCTGTCCTTTCTATATGCACTCTAAATTCCAGAGATAAGTGTGCTACAAATGGGTCTTTTCTCCAGCATTAGGGGAAACTGCACGGACACAACCTGTCTAATCTCAGCATTGTAAGCAAAGTACATTTGTGCTCAGTTTAGTTTCAGTGAAATAAGGCCTTTCCGCATGCCCTGTTCAAGGAAACATGCTATCACCTAAATTTTGATCTTGAAAACATAGTATACATTGCAGAAGAAAGCTGTCCATTCTGTATGCACTCTAACTTCCAGAGATAAGTGTGCTGCCAATAGGTCTTTGCACCAGCATTAGGGGAATCTGCAGTAACACAACGTGTCTAATCTCAGCATTGTAAGCAAACTACATTTGGATTCAGTTTAGGTCCAGTGAAATGAGACTTTCCTCCATGCCCCATTCAAGGAATCATGCAACCACCTAAAATGAGATCTTGAAAACATAGTAAACATTGCAGTACAAAGCTTTCCTGTCTGTATGCACTCTAAATACCAGAGATAACTGTGCCTCCAATAGGTCTTTGCTCCAGCTTTACTGAAAACTGTGGGAACACAACCTGTCTTTTCTCAGCATTGGAAATAAACTACATTTGGTTTCAGTTTCTTTTCCGTGAAATAAGGTCTTCCCGCAAGCCCCATTCAAGGAATCATGCAACCCCCCAAAAATGTATTCTGCAAAACATAGTAAACATTGCAGTACAAAGCTGTCCTTCCTGTATGCACTCTAACTCCCAGAGATGTGTGCTGGGAATTTTTCTTTGCTCCAGCATTAGGGGAAACTGCAGGAGCACAACCTGTCTAATCTCAGCATTGTATGCACACTACATTAAGATTCAGTTTAGTTCCCGTGAAATAAGCCTTTCCTGCATGTCCCATTCATACAATTATGCAACCACCTAAAATGTCATCTTTAATACATAGTAAACATTGCAGCAGAAAGGTGACATTGATGTATGCACCCTAACTCCCAGAGATAAGGGTGTTGCCAATGTGTCTTTGCCCCAGCACAGGGAAAACTGCAATGCAATCCTGCCTACTATCGGCAGTGTAAGCGACCTACATTTGAATTCAGTTTAGTTTCAGTAAAATAAGCTCTTTCAGCATGCCCCAATCAAGGAATCCTGCACCCAATTATAATGTGATATGGAAAACTTTCTAAATTGCAGTAGAAACCTGTGCTTTCTGTCTTCACAATATCTAGCACAGATAAGCGTGCTGCCAATAGGTTTTGTCTCCAGGATTAGTGCAAACTGCAGGAGAATATCCTGTATAATCTCAGCAGTGTAAGCAACCTACAATTGGATTCAATTTAGTTTCATTAAATTAAGTCCTTCCAGCATGCCGCATTCGAGGAAGCATGCAACCACCTAAAATGTACAATGGAGAACATAGTAAACATTGCAGTAGAAAGCTGTCCTTTCTGTAGGCACTCTAACTGCCAGAGATAACGGTGCTGCCAATAGGTCTTTGCTCCAGCATTAGGGTAAACTGCAGGAGAAGATCCTGTCAAATCTCAGCAGTGTAAGCCACTTACATTTGGATTCAGTTTAGTTTCAATAATATTAAGCTTTCCCGCATGCCCCATTCAAGGAATCATGAAGGCACTTAAAATGTGATATGGAAAACATAGTAAAAATTGCAGCAGAGAGCTGTCCTTTTTGGATGCTGTCTAACTCACAGATATAAGTGTACT